>CAAKMY010122698.1:0-12329 GCA_901111285.1 Corrigiola litoralis | reverse complement strand
TGCACGAGTTCAAAAGCTGTAGCTGTGTTAACCTTGGGGAGCTTGCCGGCGTATGCGATTAGCACCGTGGTCGTGCCGGAATAAAGCTTTCAAGTCAGTGGTCATCCCACGACACAGCCTTGTTTCGATAAGTCTTTTTCGACATTTCATTTTTTTCTGTTAACTGTCATACTGTAATCTTGTATTATATTCCAACAAGTATCCTTGTATAATTGTATATGTACGAAAAAAAATAGTTGCCTATATTATGTTTATGTTTCATTGGTCCACCGTCGTCATCGATCATGCCTTGGCAAGGAATCATAAAATAAGTACTATCAACCTTTTCCCTTGCAACTAGTTTTGGGAGAGACCAAGCCATGCTGGTCCAATAAAAGCATATAAATCTACAATTAATTTGGGTTTGTATGAAACTTAAGGAATTTTACCTAGTAAAAAGTTGGTCTACTATTATACTAAAAGTAAACGGTCTTTTCTAATAATTTGTGTTTCCCTCGTAGATGACGAGAGTGGGTGCGGTTGGAAAGAGTAAGACACTAAGACATTATTTTCTACATGGTCTTTTTATTGGAATTTTTGGAAACTTTCGTGAGCTAGGAAGTTCTGGGAACTCTTTTGTATTTTGTTAAGACTTAAGAGATTTACAGGAACTTTTGGGAATTTTAACTTGGTGAGAACGCTTCCGAAATTTCGCAATAGAGAAGGATGCCTAAGTCTAGCTATGTCTAGTAGAGGCTAGCAATCTACTTCTTCTTGATTGAGAGCAAAGAGGATGCTGTCTACTTTGGTATTCAAAGAATAACACTTGTTGATCTGCAAACCAATCCACCAGCCTGATGTATCGCCAAGTACCAACATGATGATCAGAACATGCACATGTGAGCTTGACATTAGCTTAAATGTTCACCTTTTTTTGTAGGTAGCAAGTCAGGGCCTCAAACGTCTTATTCAGTGTTGCTGATCAGTAGTTTTCCTTTATAATTGTCCCTGCTAGATACTTATCACAAAAGGACCACCTTGGAAAGAAAAATCGGTCACTACTTGCGCACATTTGTCTGGCTCTTATACAGTCAAACAAACAGAACAATTCAATGCGATACTTAAGATTTTTAACTGAAATATCTAACATGCCTCACAAAGCTCATATATAATGTTTGATAAGTTGTCTGATACATAATCTAGTAATATAAATCACATACATGGCTCCTAGAACACCAAGACTAGTAGTGCCAATCGATTTGAAAAAGCTGCCATGGGAGCAAAACCAGCCTCTTCATAATCGTTGGCACCCTCATATACCCCCAGTTGCAGAGGTAAAAGCAGGGGAGCTGTTCAGAATTGAGATGGTAGACTGGACTGGAGGTGTAATTCGCGACAATGATTCTGCATCCGATATAAAATCTATTGACCTCTCAACTGTAAGATTGAAGTTTCAATAAGCTATTACTCATAATTTACAGTATGAAAATGAAATTGGCTAATTCATTTTAGAGTGGCAAACTTTGGTCACAGTCGTTAAGCAAGTTGTTTTATAGTTGGAGATTTACTTTTATTAATGTCTACAACTTGAACCAGGTTCATTACCTAAGTGGGCCAATCAAGGTTTTGGATGAAAATGGGATTCCGGCTAAGCCAGGTGATCTACTTGCAGTGGAAATATGCAACCTGGGTCCTCTGCCTGGGGATGAATGGGGATATACTGCAACATTTGATAGAGAAAATGGAGGTGGATTTTTGACTGATCATTTCCCTTGTGCTACTAAGGCTATATGGTACTTTGAAGGGATTTATGCTCACTCACCTCAAATTCCAGGTGATCTACTTAGTAATAATGATTTCCGTCCTCCACCTCCTGATACAAAATCTTATATGTAGCTTCCCATGCATGTATCAGGAGTCCGTTTCCCAGGTTTAACTCACCCAGGAATAATTGGGACTGCACCATCAGAGGAACTCCTTGATATATGGAACGCAAGGGAAAGAGAAGTTGAAGAAACAGGTCTACAATCTCTGAAGCTGTGTGAAGTTCTGCACTCTAGACCACTTGCGAATTTGCCGTCACCCAAGGGCTGCCTATTAGGGAAGGTGAGGAATGTCTAATTGCATAGAAAATAGTTGATGATAAATAGATTGTAATGATTCTGACGGGATATGATGATCATCGTAGATAGAGAAGGGGAGTTCACTGTGGGAAAAGATTGCTAGGGAGGCAGCAAGGACTATACCGGGGAGGGAAAATGGAGGAAATTGTGACATCAAGAATCTAAGCAAAGGTTCAAAGATTTACCTTCCAGTGTTTGTGGAAGGAGCTAATCTTAGCACGGGTGATATGCACTTCTCTCAGGGAGATGGCGAAGTCTCTTTCTGTGGGGCAATAGAGATGAGCGGCTTTCTGGAGCTCAAGTACCTAGTCACTCTCCCTTTCTGTACTTATCATTAAAAACATCAATACCACCTAGAGAACCCCAGCTTACCAGTATATACCGACACCTTTCTAGCGGTGCTACTAGTCCAAATGCAACTACAGATTATCATCCTGATGATGCTATAACTGCAACACTTGAAAAAAATGTACAGACACTGACATAGTAAACCGAGGCAGATGTAGCCATGTAGGCCTTCCTGATTTTTATCCCTAGGGAAAATAAAATGAAATGTGTAAATTATACTTTAAAAAGGTTGAAACAGTTGACTGCTATGAGCCTATGATGTTCATAGACAATGTTAAACAGTTAGCTGCTATGATGCACATAGACAAATAAGCTCAGGGATAATTCACATTACATCAGCTGCAGACTGTAGTAGACGCCATTCTGATAAGCGAATACTAAAAGACATCCGTGCACAACTAAACCTAGAAAAATAGTACTTACCACTAATGGAACTTTCTTCCTATATTCAGGTGTGACATTATAAGAGGGGGAATGAAGGAATACCTGACACCCATGGGACCTACCCCTCTCCACGTAAACCCTATATTCGAGATAGGCCCTGTGCAGCCGAGGTTCTCTGAGTGGTTGGTATTTGAGGGTATCAGTGTTGATGAAAGCGGAAGGCAACATTACCTTGATGCCAGCGTTGCTTACAAGCGCGCAGTGCTCAACGCCATTGACTACCTCTCCAGATTTGGCTACTCCAAGGAGCAGGTACTATATCTTTATGAAAACATAAATTGCTGCTCTCAGGGAAAGTTCAGCACTTCAAAATCTAGGTAGGAAAAGGAGATCTGTTACTTATAAGTCATGTTGAAACTCCTCCCAGGTCTATCTCCTCCTATCTTGCTGTCCTTGTGAAGGGAGAATCTCTGGCATAGTTGACTCACCAAATGCTGTTGCCACTCTAGCGATCCCAACAGCCATCTTTGATCAGGTATCTGGCATTTTACTGCTAAAGTTCTAGCCAAGCACACTTTGCTTAGGCATAATATTCAATACCTTAACACAGTTCATGCAAGTAACTAATCAAGTGGCCTCCTTATTGATAAAGAGGTATACTCTTTACACCATTACACTATTAGTATTTATCTTTGTGGCGCTCAAGTTTTTATCCTCTGCAGGACATTCGTCCGAAAACAAGTAAGCTTCCAATCGGACCCAGGATAGTGAGAAAACCAGATGTGATGAAATGCTCGTATGATGGTGATTTGCCGATCACAAGGAACCCAGCTGCTTTATCTTAACACAGTACAAGGAAAAGCAGCTATGTACCTACTTTCTAGGAAGGAATATATCATAAAGTATGGTTTGAAAACGTCTCCTAGCAAAGTACTGAAATGTAAGCTAAGCAATCAGATTACAGACATACATTCTGATTCTGCAGCCAAAAGGAAGATAGAAATACCGCAGGTTCAGATTGTTGCTAATTCTACGACAATTGACATCAAAAGAGGGTTAATAATATACACTAGTAAATAGGAACCTTTAATGTCAGTCTTTTAAGAAAAGATAACAGCATCATATCTGATGTGCATTGGACTGACAAAATCAGAATGGACGGATGCAGCTCTCCTCTTATCTTTCTAGCATGCTGCATTTATAAGGAGAAATCAGTATATATTTAGAAAAAAGGATAGTAGCCAGCCACAACAGTTCACTAAACACTACAGTAGCATATATAGAAAATTAGAAACTGTCCTATGGTAATGTGGTATGGAAGATAAGCCAACAGAACGCAGATGACGCAGCCAAAGATTCAGCTCCACGCTCAGGCCTAAAATCAGAATTCACTAAGTCATGAGGGACAAGAAGATTTACATTATATAAACATGAAGAGGTGAGCTCTACGTGCTTTCTGACGGTAAATGACCTGTTGCCTACTAAGCGTATATGATTCATCATCGAAATGCTCTCCTGATGTAATAATGCAATGTAAGTAATAATGCCTAGATTGGCCTATGTCAAAAAAAAAAAAAAAAAAGTAATAATGCCTGAGGAGACATCCAACCTCAGTTGTGGGTGAGGATTATCATGTAGTCTAATCCTGTAGTGGAAAAAGACTTTCCAAAAACATTCCACTAGAAAGTAGAAACCCCCCCTCCCCAAAAGAAAAAGTAATGGTAAATCATATATTAGTGCAAGCGAAGCAGAGCAGCAAATACAGAAATAACTATCTTGAAGCGTGACTTACTGGAGTCCAAACCCCAAGCCTCAGATGTCGAAGTTCATATTTTCTCATGGTGATTCAGAATTCAAACATAGGAATTTTCAAATCACGAAATTTATCCATAATTATCTCTATGCTCTAAGTATACATACGATATGAATAAACAGGAGGAAAACCAGTGGAAACGTGAACTTCTGACATCTTTTTCCTGTCACAACTCACGACACAGAAGGAATTTCCAATTAGTCATGCCGTGGTACTTTTAAGGGATCACTTCTTGTCCTTACCATCACTTCCAGTTCAGAAGACGTGAATTTGCACCAAAGACAGTGAACTTCATTAAAAGAGACAGATGCTAGATATAGAGGATGCAACAATAAGGACTCCGGATAATCACCACTCCAAAGCACGGAAACTATACTTTTCTATTAGTGTAATTTCGCCCCTTATATGATCAATGTGTATCAGGAAATAACTAATAAGATACAATGGAGAGAACAATCCACTTTAATGATCTTTAAAGTGAATTAAGTAAAGAACTTAGTGTGTTGTGTTTATTAAGAATACTTGAAGAAACAAAGGTGGTTTCACTCAAGCAAACAAGTTTTGGAAATAGAAAGATCTTATGTTTCTTATCTCCATTCATATGTGTGCCTTCTTTGCTTCTTATAGCCCTTAAGATTTCAGAGAAAGAATGTCTAAACAACCTCTATAATAACCGTAGAGTTTAAAACATAGCGGACAAAAACCGCCAGAAAAACCGTCATACCCGATCGGGTATTGCCATACTTGATCGGGTATTGCTATACTCGACTGGGGCCGAGAGTTGCATTTTTCAGAAATCTGAAAACTGGTCATACCCGATCGGGTATGGGGTATAAGCCAAAAAACCGCACGGATCTATGCAACAATCCGTACGGATTTTTACCTCGATATTTTGTGTTTTCTCTTATTTTCAATACTAGGCCTCCTTCTCTTCTAGTATCATCATATATGAATATATAACCCATTACACTATAGATATTCCAAAAACTATTAAAAAAAAAAAAAGTTCCAACAACAGAGGCACGCATCCCGTCTGGCTATCGTGCGTTCGTGACCTTGATACACATACACCGCAACTCTAGGCTAACAGATAAAGTGTTGAACCAGAGCAGGCTTAAAAAAAGGCACTAGTTGGTTTACCACTAATCCCCTTGATCGAGGTGAAAAGCTGAAGAATTTAGCGTACTAGAATACTAGCAATTTCGGATCGACTAAATAACCCAAAATTTATTTCGAACAGATAGCACATAAACTCCAAGAATAGAAATTGGACGAGTTGGATAACCAGGTGCTTCCTGTAAGACTGAATGCATTCCAAACCATGATTTCTCCCCAATAGTTTATATTATAACGCGATCCCTCAGTGCTAGGCATGTGAACCTTAAACATCGAAAGACGTGTTAACACCAGCCAAGTAAAGCATGACAGTTAAGTAGAAGCATAAGGTTCATCAAAACAGAAGATAGTCAAAAATTTAACCTGCTTCCAGAATATTGCCGGAACAAATCCTTCATGTTTGACCACACCATCAACGGCAACGGAGAAACCTTTTCTACTCCCTTTTCAGTGTCATATCCCTATCCAGTTGTCCTATGTTCACAAAATGAAGAACAGCTGGGAGCCTGGGACATGTAGTCCGCAAATACTGCGAAGAACAAATTATCTCAGGAATGTTCAAGAGATTGACATAAGGTGATATTTCTCACTCAACTACGCTGTCAAAAGGTCCGCAATGTCTATTCTATATCCCCTATCTTGCTGGTTTATGAGGGCAAATTTCTGACATATTTGACTCCGTAATGCTGTTGATAGTCTTGCAAGTTGCATTCCCAACAGCCATCTTTGATCAGGTATCTAGTACAGTAGTACTGACATCCCTTATTAATGGTATAGCTATATCTGCATCTTCCTCCATCCAGCTAGCTTCTTTTGATTAATATTAAAGGTATTTTTTGGTCTTTTTTAGACATGCAGAATAGGTCATACAGGTTATGCATCCGAAAATCAGTAAACTAGTTAAGCGCAAATTAATAAAAGAAAAAAAAAATGTCTTGCAACATGCTCATGTATTGATGACGGTAAGAAAAGCAGCTGAGCAGATGATAAACCTTGCCGGCGCAGGATATCAGTTCTTACTTGTTTGGCACTGTATGAAAAATGAAATAGGTCACAATATGTGTTGATTTTAAAAAATTTATCTCATCCTTTCATCATCTTCAGGATTTAAAAGCTTCAGTTCAAAGTTGGATTAAAAGATTTGATATCCACACATTTCCTAGTCTGTAGCCAATGATACTGATCAATAGATAGATTGAAAGAAAAGGGACAGAATTAACATTCATAAACCTGTGCAAAATTTATGTATGCAACAACATTTAGCTTCTAACGTACTAACAACATCAGAAGGACCTAAGCAGTTTGCAGCCTTCATCGTACGTATACAACGTGAAATAGGGGAAGAGGGGTTTGAAGCCAGTCTTAGCGCTTCAGTAGTATATGGACAGTGTCTTGTGGTGAGGCAGAGAAGCCAATTCAATGCCAAATGACCATAGCCAAAGATCCAGCTCCACACTCAAGACCTGAAATCAGTTCCACAGTCACTAACAAAATTGCAAGTCATAGAAAAAGTAGTTGCAAAATTTTACTTTGGAAAAAGGAGTTAGCAGAGTTCTATAAACTATCGCTTAGTTTTTCTAGGATCTTGAAATTACTTGAAATCAGGAATGGGTATCCCAAATGTAAAGAAAGTAGAAAACTTCAGAAGTGACCTAGTCCGTGACTCTACTGAGTGAGTTCCCTTTTCGGGGAGTGACGGAGTCGGACATAGCTTTATAAAGCACCCTAGAAATGCCATATGAGTAATCCGTCGCCAGCAGGGCCAGGATAACTAACATGAGGATTGATTTCCGCCATCCACAAGCAATGCGGTATAATTGTTTTCTAACTCAAAAGCATGCCGTCCTCTTCCTTTTTACATGGCAGTTGCATATACGGAGTACAACTTGAACAGATGATGGGCTAATGGCTCACAAAAGAAGATAGGACTGAGTCTAAGCAAGGGGTAGTAAAGCAGAGGCAGCAAAAGGGTGAGAAAGCAAAAAATAATTATTATTCACCTGTTTTCCAGATTTTTTGCGGATCAAATCCCTCATTTTCTCCACAGCGTGAATGGAGCACGCCCTCAGTTCCACTTCCTCTTCAGCTCCACTGCAAATTTCTTTGTTTAACTCGACAATGCTAGCAAGGGATGAGCTGTAGGTTAAAACACCAAGATGCCGCAGAACAGCTGGGACAATGTAGTCCGCGAATATTGTGATAGAGCCTATGTCATTCAACTCCCCTAGACCCTGGCCGTTGAATGCACCCCACAGATCTGCTACAAATATTTGAGCTCTTTTGTAGAAAAAGATTTGATGGCCTTTGTATACTGTGTGATCTCTGAAGCCTAAATCATGCATGATAGAAAGTAACCTTAAGATACAAGTCACTACAGTAACACATTAACAATGCATAGTGAGTGACAAATTGAAAGAGTAATGAGATAGAGACCAGGAAAGTGGCTGGTTAAAAGAGCTACTAGTTTCTCAGCTGATTTTTCGCAGGACTCTACCAGTTTGGATGCTTTTCCCTCGAAGTTTCTCTCCAGAACACGCCCAACCTAACATGTGGAAATAATCATCATATTAAGCCAATAGCCTTATCAAACAATCCTCAGAGAATTAAAAAACAAAAAAAAAGATACAGGTGAAAGACGGCACAATAACTGACAAGATAACACATATAAACAGGAATGTAAAACCACCTCATGTAATAGGCGGACTCGCTCGTCTTCTAATGGTAGCGGCCTCGACCACTTCAGCATTTGCCGTAGTTCAGGACCTGTAACAGCAAGTCAAAGTTATGACTTTGCATACTTCATGTACTATACAGAAACTGCTTCAAAAAGCCACAGCTTGGTACTCAAAACTAAAAGAAATAGCAAGCAATTGATGTTGCACTCAGTAAGAAGAGCATTACAGGTGAATAGGTGATGACAATGGATGTTTAATCGTCAAGAAGATCATACAGAGGTTCATATTTGGTTGGTCAGTGTTTCTTATGCAGCAAAACCTCTTCAATTGATCAGACAGAGTGTCACAAATAGAGGACCTTGTCCTACCAAGACTACTTTATTTGGAAACTAGCCGACTTATGACGAGACAAGAAATTCAAAGATTTTAAAACTACTTCCGCGTAATTCAGCGAAGCAAAGTTTTTAAGTTTCTGGGGCAAGAAGAACCAGAACCTGCTTTTCAAGTTGCACTTCAAGTTGGAAAAAGCCATGAATTTGTTAGAGAAAACACTACAGAGGCATTTAAGTTCCATCTCAATCAGATTAGTTATCATAAAATTACTAACTATACTTAACAGTAGAGCAATCCCAGTTAATCTACAAATGTCGGACAGCTGAATAACTAATTCACAAGAGTACACCAGTGTGCAAGGGGATGTAAACATATCTCCTAAACATACTGGCTATCATATGCATGTAAATTGATAAGAAAAAATCAGTAACCAACAACAGCACGAAATTATATAGTTATACCTGTGTACTTTTGAAGACGGTCTGCATCAAATGCAGATGTGTCAGCTTCCAAAGCTCTTTTAAGTCCCAAAGCTAGATGATCATAGCTCAACTCCTCATCTACAAAATTTACCAGGTTAGCTTAGTATAATACTGTAACAATGAAGACAGGGACACGCAAATCTGTCTGCCAGTAATAGCAGAATATGTAACTTCATGTTTTCCCATACGCTTTTTTAAAGTCAAACTTAAAAATTTCTTTCAGGAGTTTCAGCTCATATATCTTCAACACTTAATTGCAGCTACTTTCAGTTCTTATCAATAATTTCAGTTATGGTCCATTCCTTTTAGTCTCTTTTCAGCAGTTTTAGTTCCTCACAGTTCCGTTCTTTTCAATACATCGAGTTCAGTTGAAGTGATCATGGCCTTAGTCCCTTATTGTAATTTGTAAAGTTATACTCACGTAATAAAGTAGAGTGAACAAATGTAGGGTCCTGCCTAAAGAATTGAGATGGTTCAGACTTCAGAACAACTAACATGGCTTATGAGAAGGTAAGGCATCATGGAGTGTGTCTTTTATGAGAGAAAATTTTAAGCTAATGCTTATACAACTCAAGAAGACACTCCTGCAAATAGAAGAAGGTAAAGATAAGTTTTTAGAGGGTTGCCAAATAATGCATACTGCAGAGGATCATCACTCATCCCTCCCACAAACAAAACTAACAAGTGAGACATATTCTCGGTATTGAAGTGAATCAGTGATATAAGTTTGCAAATCCTTTAAAGTTGACCAAGAAGTTGGCTTTTGCCGGCCAAGACAAGGGAGACAGACGAATGACTACGACGTGACACTAGACAGATAAATGTGATGCCACATAAACACCAGTCACTGCCATGTGTACTACCTAAATGTTGCTATTTTGAAGTTGAGAAGATTTACTCTCAACTTCTCAAGGACCAGTTCGTCATCTACAAATACCGTAACTAAACCGGTAGAAGAACCTTATCAGTATTTTGACAACTTTTTGACCCTAACATCCACTTATGCTATCATCGGAAAGATCTTGAACGCACTTTTATGTGTCTTTAACATTGAGCGGATATCAATAAGTCAAAAACGGCTAAAAAAATCAAACTTTAGTAAAATTCAATTCAAAGCCCAAAAGAATTTTAATCATGTCTTGGCTAAAAAAAAAGAGAATGGTACATCAGTACATGCTGGAGTATTTCGTTTGTCACAAAATTCGGTTCCTGTCAGCAGAAACCATTCAACTCTGATCTTCTTAAAGTCTTGTAAAGTACTCCGTATATACCACTAACAAAACATTGATCTTACGTTCTTATTATTTTTATTTTCGCTTGCGCTCCCGAGCATATGTACTAATCTTTCATATTCAACACCAATTCAAGCCTTAAGTTTCGATGTCAAGCACTAAAGCCTCTCTTTTAGCGATCATGTTGTAAAAAGTGCATGCATCATATAATTCATAAGAAACAGTATACTGTAGAAGGCAAACTATGAGGAACAAACGAGTTCTATTATGAGGAAACAGACGTACCAGGCCAAAAGCAAAAATTCACGGCATCTAACACCAGAAGATATTGAACAGAAAGCGGCCCACCATCAAAGTAGTGAATCCCCTCGAAATCCCACTCCACTTTCGGGACTGAGCCCTTTATATCCTCCACGACCTTCTCAATTCCTACACCATAGTAATAATCAACGTCATCATCTACATACAAGAAAATCAACAACATGCAACGTTCTTTTTTTTTTTTTTTGGCTCCGAAGAAGCCTAAAAAGTCGCATATAAGAATTGAACACTACATCTCCATGATAAAAAATTTAATAACACCATTGTGTCAAACCCCGATTTTTTACAAACATGCAATAGTAGTACACTGGTACTAACAATAATAACAGACTAGTGGAGGTAAAAAACAGACCTTCAGAATTAATGAAGACATGAGAGGCGTTAGAAGCAACCCATGCGGCGCTAGACCTAACTTCTTCCATTGCAGCAGCAAAACTGATACTCAAAAAATATTTGCCCTTCCCTTACTTGCTACTGCTATTAAGTACAGCGCGCTACTTAAAAAGAAAGAAAATATTGAGCCCTTAAAAAAGATAAGTGTAACAAATTAGGAAGACACATGTGAATATGGAGATTATGGAAAGATTTTGCTTGGTTTCCTTTAGTGTTTTTTTTTTTTTTGGTTACCTTTAATATAAAGTCAATAAGTTTTCCCGCTTTTTGTTTCCTTGTTTGTGGTGTTCAGTTGTGTACGTCGTGTTTGTGTGTGTGACTGTGTGTTAGGTGTTCAGTGCATTGTGAAACAGAAACCAACTCTAACTGGGAACTTTGGAAGAGTTTGTTTGTTGACTTGGTGTCTGCAGTCAAACAGGAATTTGGACATGTGATGGGTGGGGTAATCAAGATGGCACGGCTACCAAATCTTGTAAATGGGGCTGACTGAATCTATTGGGGAAAGGTATCTTGGGCCCCCAATGCTTTGTATTCGTGAACAACCTTTACAAGGTGAACGTGAGTTTTTAGGTTTTTGTTGGTTTTTTTTTTTTTATTATTATTTTATAGTAGACATAGGATGATAGGATCCATTATTATTGTTTTTTTCAGGTTTTGCAAGGTTGAGGTTAGTCTTGACAACAAGACATGCGTTGAGTATATGCAAGGAGATTACACTTTTTATGGGCCCCTTTAGTACTTGATTCTACATTGCTTAATTTCATATACAATAAGCAACGAAATGTCAAAGTTGAGCACACATTCACAGAGGGGAATCGAGCCGCGGATTGGTTGGCCAACAAGGGCGTTGAAAGCATGAAGAAGTTATTAATGATTCAAGCTCCTCATTAAGAGTTATGTCTCATTCTTAAGGAAGATGTCATGGGAGTCGCTTGGCCTCGAGTTGTGAGGACAAGCTCTATTATATAGTTGAACTTATCTCTCTTTTAGGATAAAAAAAGGGAAATTCTCATGTGTGCCCCTGAGGAATACGTGAAAATCCAAAATACCCCTCTATTTTTTCGACTAATCCAAAATACCCTCAATGTCGGTTTTTCGACTCAAAATACCATTAATGAGGACAGACGTTA
>CAAKMY010122688.1:0-46111 GCA_901111285.1 Corrigiola litoralis | reverse complement strand
AAATCAATCCCGGATTTATTCTTAACGAGATTCATAATCGTAATCGCACTTGTCGGAGGACACATACTCCAACAATTATTGCTCAATAAAGACTTTTTTTTTACTATTGGCTCTACAAATCCAATATTAGCACATTTTTGTTATTTTCCATTGTAGAAGGCAGGGCATATTGATCAACGAACATATATAAATGGGAATAATGGGAGGGCTATACCACTAGTATACAACAAAGGGTAAAATTATCACACAACCTATATCCAAACTCCCCCATCCCCCTCATTTGCGAAAAACCCAACCTCCTCCACCGCCGTCGTTATTGTTGTATGGGTGTAGCCTAATTTGAAAATCGAGTTAGCCTTATTTATAATATATTTTAGCCTAATTTATAAAACAAAATAACCTAATTCATACGGGGATGCGGGGTTGTTTGCGACCGTGGAGGAGGGGGTTGGAGTGGTTCGTGAGTACGAGAAGGGGGTGCTATCAGGGAGGGTGTGGGACTGCCTTTGTGGCGGAGGAAAGGGGAAGGGAAAAGGGGTGGGTGGTTGTTAAGGTGAGAGAGAAAAGTGGATTCGAAATTAGATTTCATTTTTTCAATATGTTTCAATATGTAAAATTACATGTTTTGCCTCTTGTTGTACATATATAGCATGTTGTATGGTTCTTATTATGATATAGAAAGGGTAGTGTGGGGGAAAAGTTTTCTTACTCTTTTTGTGGACTTTTGATTGATTGATTGTCTAATAGTGACTATTGATCCATTATCTCTCTTGTTAAGACTAGGATGTTGAGAAGTATAGTTTCATTTCGTTTTTTCCGGTTCACAAAAAAAAAAAAAAAAAAACCTTTTTCTCCCTTTGTGATCACTGTATTGTTTTTTGTGACTCTTATGAAGACAAAATAGGACTTAAAACTTATATTTTGGTTTTCGAAAAAAAAAAACACAGAAAAAGAGTTTACACAACTACTTCAGCGGCGGAAATATCTTTTTCCAAATAGATAAACATTACTGTTTCCATTATAGTAAGTTGAGCCGTAGTCATGGGACCTTCAGGGCCTCAACATCCTAAGAAAAATAAAATACCGGCAAAACAAGAATCACGAGGCTTTAATGTTTAATATTAATCTATTGGAGCAATCAATTAGTATCGATCATGAAATATTTGGTGTATAATTTTGAACTCACCAAGGTAGTCGATACACCAAATGACAAAGGCGTGGACCACAGTTCCAATCATCCAATGTTCTCCTACTTATACTCCCAGGTCCCAGGTCCCAGGTCCTAGCTTTGAGCTTTATCTCCTAGGAGTCTTGGACACTACACATATCATCAGCTTACTCTACAAATTTCCCACCAAGCGTCCCAAAGAAAAAATGGAAAAAATTTCTAATAATTTGGAACTTGTTTTATTGCTTCTAATTCACTTTCCATTGTTAGTCACGGCCAAAGGAGGAAAATCCCAACAATGGGATGGCGCATACATCCTTGTCCTATGCTTATTTTTCTTCCTAGTGGCCACCACAACGGCCTACTTAATACGCCGGTTCGGCTGTTTTGGTCTCGGCACCAGCAGCTCAGACACTGCTACTGATCCTCTAAACAATCAGCCGCCGATGACAGTGCCGTGTGGGCTAGACGCAAAGGCGGTCGAGGCTCTTCCATCACTCTTTTTTTCTGAGGTTAAGATGCGCCCCCTTTGGGAAGGTGATCAGCTAGAGTGCTCAGTGTGTCTCAACGAATTTAAGGACCAGGACATCCTGCGACTCTTACCTGGTTGTTTGCACGTGTTTCATCCACATTGCATCGCGCCTTGGCTGGCCTCTCATGTGACTTGCCCTTTGTGTAGGGCGAGCATGGAGCATAGTGAGGAATCAAGTGTAGTGAGCATATCCGATGATCAGATTCCAGCTTCTGATCAACGTCATGGTGACCAATATGGTGATCATGATCATGTTATTACGCTGGACATAGAAGGCCATGAAGGGTCTTCAAGCATAGACAGTTCAGATCTCAATGTTGCTAATTCACATGGGAAGGAAAGTTCAGGAATCCTTAGTGTCTAGAAATTAGAAAGATTACATAGTACTAGGAACATATAAAATGATTGGCTTTCAAGCATCAGTTTAGACTTTTTTGTTAAATTAGTCCTCTCACATGATATTAGAGTCTCACTTGTTGCATGACTGCATGAGGGGTTCTATTGGAAAATATTCAATGATTGAGCCTCAGATATCAGCACTTCAAGCTACATTGTTGGACGATAGAAATATTATCAATATGTGTATGTATTATTGTTTTCATATCTTGTAATTTGTTACTGCCCAAGTAAAATGTTGTTGTTGATTATATTGGTTGCTCAATGGTCGTTGATTGTGTGAACACGAATACAATATTTTGTATCTCTTTTGTTTCATAATGATGAATTGAGCACTGTTACAATTTTGGTTAAACAGTCTTTAACCTCAGTCCTAAGATATCTCTAAAAAGAAAGGTTATGAAGATCAAAGAAACTAACAATAATCATCGTGTGGTTGGTCAAGCTTCTTATACTTTCTCACCTAGAAAGGAAAAAGTGGGAAGATTTTCGAATAAAGGTATCGCACCCTTCAAGTTCAAGTTGCTTTGAGTATAGTACAACCAGGGGCTTGGGTGGCTCTTTTTAGTGTAGAACCACTCCGCAACATGAAGGTACTAACACAATTTTTAATTGGATACGGATCAGTTTTAACAAAAAGATGTTCCCTAACGTGTAACTACAACCGATTAATCAATTATCGAATGATACAAACAGGCAGATATGGTGCACAAAAAAGAGGATATACACCTATGACAGGCACAGCAAACCCAATTCAAGGCAATGATATGCATGGTATATGACCAGAATCATATCATACCATGCCGTTAGTTCTTGTAGACTCGTACGCACATCAGCTCATTCGAGCAACTCCCTAAACACAAACTAATATCTTTAAGTTTCCATCACTTTCCTTAATCACTACATTTGGTTCGTCTCCATATCGGGTTGCAACAAATGGAGGAATCTGTGAACTCCGAGAAACATGGAATCATATTTTTGTTGATTCTAATTCTTCAACCTGTTCTAGTCATGGCTGCAAACGAAAACTCTCACCAATATAGAGGCGGCACATACATCGTAGTCCTATGCTTATTTCTCATCCTAGTGGCCGCCACTACGGCCTACTTATTTCGCCGATATGGTTGCGTCAACACGGGCACCAGTGCCAACCCTCAAGAGAATGAACCTATACGCCTAGAACGTGGAATGGACGCAAAAGAAGTTGAGTCTCTTCCTTCCCTTCGGTTTTCAGAGATTAAGATGCGCCGGCTAGGGGAAGAAGGTCAAGTAGAGTGCGCTGTGTGCCTCAACGAGTTTAATGATCAAGAGATCTTACGAATCTTGCCTGATTGCTTACACGTTTTCCATCCTGATTGTATTGCGCCGTGGTTAAGTTCTAACGTAACTTGCCCCGTGTGTAGAACCAGCTTGGAGCACAGGGAAGAATCAAGTGTGAGTATATCCTCCATACTTGAGCGGATTACGGGTACTTTGTCAGAGAGATTTGATATGGTTGACGATGATCATGTAACCATGGAGATTGAAGGGTCTTCAAGCTTGCGAAATCCAGAACTTAGTTATGATAATGTACGTGAAAGATTAAAAAGGTCCTACTCAGCAAATGATGTGACCAATCGGTTCGTAGGACTAGGCGGAAATGCTATTTTTGAAAATTTGAAGTCATTGCCTAGAGACATTAGTCCAAAGAGTGATCACAGGGTAACTATTAGCAAGCCGATTCCCTTCAGGAGTGGCAATCTTTCTTCAAAATCAGACAGCTTAATAGACTACTCGTCTTTAGTTAATTTTTGACTTTCAGATGAAGAGTATTTAGCCACCTCAGGGGCTTAGTTAATTCCAATTGTCCAAACAAATAGGCTTTTTGTTTTAGATAGGAGTGGGCAAGATAAGTGTAGCAGTTCACCAATACTTAGAGTTTTTCTTGTAACATTAATTATGTGTTGTTTACAAAATCTTTAAGAACGATGACAGAGCATCATTGAGAGGTATCCAAAATTTTGTAAACCACAATTAGTTTCTTAATGCCGCCAATTCATACGTGTTTCTTCCTTTCATTAGCCACATCTACTTCCATTAAGATCATGGCGAATCGCCTTCTTTTCTCCGTTGCACCTACATCTACTTTGATGAACTTGCCAATGGAATTGGCAATCTTCTGCAAGTAATCTAATATGTCGAATTCAACTAGTAGTTTTAGAAAGGATACGGGCACTAGCATTTAAGTAAAAGAGGCCTTCACAGACCTTGAAACCCACGGTCCATTTCTTGATTGAGACGAATTTTTTAACCAAGAACCATGGACTTTGGTTCATTATCTTGGACTTTTAACAGTCAAACTCTTTCCCAACGCAAATTATTAGGTGTTGTCAGGAGCAGGTGTTCCCATCCTAGTTTTCTTGTATCTTTTAGTGTTTTTCTTGTACTTGACAAAAGGTACAAAAAAACCAAGTGGAAGTACATACTCTTGGGAGCATGGCATAGATTGTGGGGAGCTGAAATCCGAATTGCCAACTGGTTTCTATAACTTAATAAGAGAATTGATAACAAAATCCATAGAAAAAGACGTACCAACCACCTTAATTTAAAGGTGACAGACGTGTGCCCAAGCAGGCAAGGACTCGCTATTAGTCGCTAAGGTGTGAAACTTGATGGGAGAGAAATGAAGCAATTGCACTTCCGGTATAAATCTCTAGGGGCTAAAGTTTTGGAAGGCACCAAGGATTGGTTAGGAATTGGGCTGTGAATGTAGGATGGGAATATCATAATATGGGATATGATTTTAGCAATTCCTTTTTTTTTTTTTGACTAATTTGGCAATTCTTATGTTATTGGCTTGAGTCGTTTGAATTAGAACTAAGTAGGTTTTGTGGTTGTATATCTTGAAAGGTATTGTTCTCTCTCTATCGCTCTAACATCTCTTTGATGGAAAGGATTAAGGAGTAAGGTAGGTTGTTCAATGCTCGTGATTTCAATCTATTTAGGGATGGTTCCGGGTTCGAATCTTTATATTTTTTTTGGTGATCAAGACGAGGGATAACCCCTTACAAAACACAAAACGAGAATAACTAAACTAAAGAAAACATTAGCTAATTCCATGTACCAAAAAAAAAAACATCTCCTCAGTCTAATCTAACATTGCTTTTATATAGTTTTTTTACCCATAATCCGATTTAGACTGAATCCGAGCCGTCTAGGATTTATAAGGTGGTAAAGTCTCCCTAATGAATTTTACACATTCCAAGTATCCCAAAGTCGATTTGCTTAAATTGGAATATTGAGATCGAGATGGGTTAAACAACTCTCCCCAATTGATCTAATTGTTTAGGCGTTATATTTGATTTTATGTTGTTTAACCCATCTTGATTTAAATGGAATTAACCCATCGTCTTAGCTAGACTATATTGTTCTTGTGGTTGTTGTACAACCATGAGATAAGTGTAAGGGTTATCGAGCACTCCACGAAGGTCGATCAAGTGACGCTTCATGGCATATAAGCTGTTGTATTTTCAAAGTACTTATGATAAAAGGGGATGATTAGTCAAAGCCTTTATTGGATGGGTACACCCATTTGTATAGATAGTAACAAAAACTTGTATCAATAACAGGCAAAAGCATACATTTTAATTTTAAAAATACTGATTTTTTTTGTCATCTAGTGTACAATCGGGTGGACCTCTTTAATAAGGTTTTTTCGATATAACTTCTCGGGATCGATTACTTTCTAATGTTCACAATGTTTCGAGACCAAATAGTATTTAAAATATGAGGAGCAGGGTTAGCCTTATAATGGGACTTTAATGTTCAAATCCTCATATCTCTCATCCCTTGCAACATTACTTGCTCCGATATACCCTTTGTGGTAAGCATATTTAGTATTCGTGTTTCCATGATGTAGCTTAGTATAAAACTTTTGGATATCGCATTTCCCCGTGAATCGTGATATAGCTCAGATATAGTACCACGACAACCGATCAATCATGAGAACTGAAGGCACCTTGTTTAATCCCGATGCAGGTTATTATAAAAATATAAGTATCATATAAATACTTATTATAACATTAATCACGTGGAGAACTATTACAGAACATCATATAGATGATCGACTCCATCATTTTCCAATCGAAACAAAATATTTTTGAGTAGGACATTTAGCCTTTTCTATGAGTCAAAGTGTCATCCAGCAAAGTCATGTTAAAGTAACTAGATATCATTATCATAATTCATTTGACTAATTCGTTCATTATAGAAGAGGTATGGTGATTGGTGTGCAGCCCTCTATGCCAAGATTCTGCTGCGACGGGTATGGACTATGCATGAAAGGAAACCTCTAGGAATACAACTACAAGTAACATCATGAGTTAGCTTGAACATTATATATTGGCTTTGAAATCGATATATTCCAGTGTCTAATACATATCCTCCGGATAATTTTATGGATGTAACTATCAATGTGTAGTATATAATGGATGCTCCTGTCGTATTCTCCCGATGAAATAATACAGTTTAAGTTCGTCAGCGGTGCATACGCCACCATTAGTGTGCAACCACTACTAGTCACCTACTATAAAAACTATTTTTCTAAAGTTTCTTAGTTTTACTAACAATAAGATAGCGCTAATTGTGCCCCTCAACGTTTGTGAAGAGCAGTCGTCAAATATCAAATTAGACAACTGGACAGATTTTGGTTAAATAAACAAAAGACGATACATTAGGATGACAGCATATATAGATCATGGTGGATATGCTCATATGCATCAACATGTATTTGTGTCTACTTAATCTAATAATCTATTAAGTACAATAAGCAGATCACACCCTCCTAACCTCAGAAGCATGTGCAACTTATTCTGTACTCCCTCCCATTAAGACAAAATAATTAGGTCACGTATGTTTCTGTAAATTACCTACCGTATTCTTTGCTTAGATCTCACAAAATAATCTTACATAGAACAAATGAACAAAAATCAAATTCTTTTGCTAATACTCCAATTATTACCTGTTTTGGTTGCTGCCAAGGGGAAGTCCAGGTCATCATGGTCGAACTTGTACATCATAATTATATATATGGCTTTATTCCTACTTGCTGCCCTAGTGGCGTTCCTCATTCGCCACTATCGCAACGGCGGCCTTGGTGTCGGCGCCAATGAAGAGACCAATCTGCCAATACAGGCACGGCGTGGGATGGACGCCGAAGAGGTCGAGTCTCTGCCTTCACTTAGGTTCTCGGAGATCAAAATTAACAAGATTGGTGATGCTGGTCAAGTAGAGTGTGCTGTATGCCTAAACGAGTTTAGAGATCAAGAGATCCTAAGACTCTTGCCCGATTGCTTACATGTGTTTCATCCTGATTGCATCGGACCTTGGTTAAGTTCACATGTTACTTGCCCCGTTTGTAGGACCAGCTTGGATCATAGACAAGGATCTAGTGTCAGCATGTCTTCCATACTTGAGAGGATATCTGGCACTATGTCTGAAAGATTTGAAGGATTTTCAGGTATTTTGTCCTCCGAGAGAACAATTGATAATCATGGGGATCAACAACATGATAATGGTGATCCTGTAACGGTTGAGATAGAAAGGTCTTCAAACTTGCAATATTCAGAAGTCGACCTTGATGCTACACTTGAGCAGGGAAGATTAATGTCAAGGTCCTACTCGGCCGGTGACTTGCCGGTTCGTTTCGTTGGAGAAAATAGTCGAAGAACAAATTTGAGCACACTGCCTACAGAAATTAGTCCAAAGAGTGATTACCGGGTATCAAATAGTAATGCAGACAATTGGAGTTGCATTTCTCCACGATCAGACAGCTTAATTGACTATTCCTCTCTGATATTGGTACAAATGAAGAGCAATAGAGGATCACCATTGCACGATTGATTGGTATTGACTGAAGGAGAGTTTAGTGTCAACGGCAAGAAGTCAAGAACTATACAGTGTACCTGTCACATTGGAGATGGTAGGATATCAAAAGATACGATTTTGTTCTGCGAGGTAAGAGCTAGGGAGGGAAGACCAAATGGAAGTCGTGCAAGCTGTGTCGAAACATGGTCATAAAACAAAAATGGAAGCAGATAGCTTCAGAACAACCATGACTCCAAGAGTGCACGAGCACCACTTCACCACACTTTTTGTTAGCAGTACAATGTGCGCACTTGATAAAAGTGCACATGTTCTTTCTAACTGTAATCCAGTATGTAAATATTTTTTTTCCCCTACAAAGGTGAATACACATGATCTAATATTTTTTTCCGTTGTTGCATTTACAACTTTACATGTATCATAAAGTTCACACCCGATGTATGTTTGGATGCTCTTGTATGAAACATTTCCGAGCTAGAATGCGACACAGAGAATATAGTACTCTGTTATGGGGCTATAATATAGTAGCCCGAACGGATCATGCCTAGTTAAAATACACACCATCTGATAATTAGGCCCAAATCCTTATTGGACTAGCGCCTCAAAACCCATATTACCATATAGTGAACCAATAAAGAGTTAAAGACCCCATAAGGCGCGCAGTGAAAATAAGAGGAATCCGTCATAGCTCACTCCCACTCTTCCTTTCTATATATACACATCCAATCCAAATATCCAATACCTCTTTCATACACACCAATACCATCTGAGATCATGAGTACTCGCATCTTATTTAGCATTGAGTGAGAGCAGCATGCTAGCATGTTATTGACCAAAATGGGACTACAAACTCTTCCATAAAGTCTGAGCAGTGTTTTAGAATTGATATGCATACTCTCGCAAATTCAGTTGTTCCATGCAAATAGAGTCAGGAATCAAACCCCTAACTACTTACTTAACGGATGAGATTTTTGCGGACTTTATATGCATAAATTGTGATATATGCATTGATAAATGTTAGCCAGATCAGAGCACTGATGATGGGTCTGATGCAATTACGGAAACCCTTTGGGCGTATGCATGCCTACTTTGAACTTACAAATCTAAATGTGATAATATATCCTCTGCGGCTCTGCTGAACAAACTAATTGACAGTATCTGTCTCAAATAGACTACAAACGCTAAGATACATTAGCTGGTCACGGTGACATTTTCATTGAACCACTGATTACCGAACTGCCTGGCAAATGAGATTGACCCAAACCAGACCGAGAAATCAAAATAGGCGGGGTCA
This sequence comes from Corrigiola litoralis, assembly GCA_901111285.1. NCBI lineage: Eukaryota > Viridiplantae > Streptophyta > Magnoliopsida > Caryophyllales > Caryophyllaceae > Corrigiola > Corrigiola litoralis. Next base: position 36,859 of record CAAKMY010122688.1, on the reverse strand, counting down.
TAGAAAACCAACCGCACTTGTAACTACTCCTAGGGCTAAGCATAGAAGTCAACGCATCCCCTCCATAGCTAGACTGGTTCACCAAACTGCCGGCCTGTACATCCGCAGGTAACCTTAGCGTAAACCGGTCAGAATTAGCCAATGAATGACCTGTTGAATGTGACCTGGGAAACTTTCCAACAAAACTTCTCCTTGTTGATTCCTTCTCCTCATCATGATCAAGAATACGATCATGTACTGATTCCCCATCATCATGCCGTGTGGCTTGATTAGGACAAATTGATTCATCCTGCATGAGTGTAAGATCGATTATAGTATGCGCCTTCGTAGTATCTGATCCAAGCTCAAGGTTTTGCCTACAAATTGGGCATGTTACGTGAGAGACAAGCCATCGGTCGATGCAACGAGGACGGAACACGTGATTGCACCCTGGCAAAAGCCGTAATGCTTCGGCGTCAAGGAACTCGTTCAAGCACACGGCGCACTCTAGCTCAACTTTGCCTTTCCTGTGTTGTTTGACGTCTGTGTAGAAGTAGGTTGGCAGAGACTTGATCACCTCCTCGCCTAGGCCACGCGCCACTGGAAGACGGTAGATGGTAACGTCAGGGTTGGAAGGAACGCGGTGTAGGCTGAAACAGCGGTCAGAGTATAGTCGAAGGAAGACGGCAAGGAAGGCGGTAAAGAGGAAGATGGTCGTCAATATGATGATTATGATGGTAGAATGAGCGTGCGTGAAGGATACGCCATAGTTCTCTGCTAAATCTTCTTGCGCGCTTACATAGGACGGTAGAAGTAGTAGTAGTAGAAGGGGAAAATGGTGTACAATATGTTTTTGGCTGCGCATCTTTTGCATTAAAAGGAAGGCAAGAAGTAAGGGAAAATTAAGGAGGGAATGGGCTTTTGAGAAGCCAAATTCTGGCAGGCAGTTGCCATGATTCATGAGGGGGGGAAATGATGTAAGATGGTTGACTTAAGTGGGTCCTTATTGGTTTCGATCACTAGACACGTTAAGATAAGAACGAAACTATATGTAGTATATTGATTTATTTGGATCAATTTTTAATCAGCTCAGAAGTTAGCCATATCATACCAAATACAATTCATTTATATATGTTCAACTTGAAAGAGAAATTTGTTTCTCTGGTGAATATGTTTTGTCACGAGTGACTTAACTCTTCATTTTCTTTAACTTAGCAGTAGATATTTTGCTAGTTCTTAATTTATTTACTATATTTCAATGCCTAATTTTGTTGATATCATGCGTCACACTAGTGACCTGAGAAGTCAGCTGCTTCTAATTTATTGCTAATGATAAACTGATAGTCCTTAAGAATGCTTGAATGGTTTATGCGGATCGGATATACATGAAATACTGAAGGATCATTGGATTTTTAGATGAACAAAAGGTCAAATAGGTGTCTTATGTTGGGAAACTATTATGTTTGACTAGTAATTAAAAACTAGTTTAATTTATTTGAGCGTAAGTAACCGCAAAAAAATTTAAAGAGAAACTTCTCTCTTCTCTTGATCGTAGCATACTCTTAGTCTTAGCACATATATCGTGTGTAATTTCAAACAATTAAGGCTCATATTTGTATTAGATTACATACATTGGGAATTTTGAGGCTCAATCGTTGGTTATATTTACTACCCCGTCGCATGAAGTTCCTCTAGGCCTGAAGTTTGGATGATGCAGCTTGTGCTATCTTAGATTCTTAGCTACTCGATCTTATACCATGTGAGAGGATCAACTCAACCAACAGTTTAAGATGATGGTTGAGGCCCAATAAATAATCTTAGTGAAAATAATCAATCGCTACTTGAGTACTAACTAACATATGTTAAAATGATTGTCATCCTCTGATTATATCACTGGACGTACGTACTGCATTTTATTACATGGACAACTTATGTGGCACAATGAAACCATATAGGAGTACATACGATACTCATCAGAATGGTAATATAAAAAAAAAATATACAAATTTACAGATTACAGAAGTGCCAAAGGAAGGATTTGAAATTGCTTCCTCAACATAACCTTGCTAATAACACCGACAGTGTCACACCAACAATATTACATATGCTATAAGCCATGTTGACCTTATCCTTCATTATGCTGATTTCAACTTTATTAATTAGTAAATTCACAAAAATAAGCAAAAGATGAATTCAATCTATAGGTAGCTGTCTGTGTGACTTTATGCTTATCAACAAAACTTGACTTCGTAGAGTAAAGTATCCTTGGCCAACCGCCCATAAGCTTCTTCAATTTTATAAGAAAAACATCCTCCTTTGAGTCATGGTTACTCCGAAATCCGGATTTCTCATCTCAGGAGATTTCTTCTCTCAAACCTATTTGCAATGTATCCTCGTAAACTTTACAAATCAAACTTTGCTTTTATCTTAAATTCACATCGATCTAGCTACTATGAAATGTAAAATTCACTATTAAGTGAGATCACATATCTCAAGATTTCTCATCTTCTATCTTATGACTCCTTTTCGTGCCACATTAACCCCCTAAATTACTATTGAGTGTGATGTAAACTTACATCTTATACCACCATTTTCCAGAGACAATAAAGCACTACACGTGACAAAGAAAAAAAAACACTTTCAAATTTTTCCTATACGCTCACCATGTATGGCTCTTAGATTGGCCAAAAACACTCGGATGTTTTAACTGGTGGAAGTGACACTTTCTTTGTGCCGCCAATAACCAGATTGGCAGGCGGGGTCGTAGAAAACCATCGAAATCGAGACCCACCCCTTGGGCTAAGCATAGAAGTCAACGGTTCTCCAGCATAGCTAGACCGGTTCACCAAGGTGTTGTGTACCTCCTCGGGTAACTTAAGCGTAAACCTCTCAGAATTAGCCATTGAATGACCCGTTGAATGTGACCTTGGAAACTTGCCAACAATGCTCTTCTTTGTCACCTCCTCATAATCATCATCATCATCATGCTCATCTGATTGATGTTCATCATCATCATTATCATATTGGGTGGGTTGATCATGGCCATTCGGTTCATCCTGCGAAAGTGGTAGATTGATAATAGAATGGTCCTTAGTAATACCTGATTGTGGCTCTAAGCTTTGCCTACAAATAGGGCAAGTCACATGAGCTACAAGCCATGCATCGATGCAACGAGGGTGAAATACGTGGCTACATCCTGGCAAAAGCCGCAATGCTTCAGCATCAAGGAATTCGCTTAAGCACACGGCACATTCTAGCTCCACTTTGCCCTTCCTATGTTGTTTAACGTCTGAGTAGAAATAGGTTGGAAGAGACTTGATCACCTCTGCGTCTAGACCACGGACTATTGGACGGCCATCAGCTGTTACGTTAGGATTGGTCGGGGCGACGTTAAGGCCGAAACACCCCTGGGAGAATTGGCGGAGGAATATGGCGAGGAAGGCGGTCATGACGAAGATGACAGCCATTATGAGGATTATGATGGTTGATGGAGTAAAGGGTTCGCCAGAGTTGCCATTGAAACTGTCTTGTGCCACCACATAGTATGGTAGTAGGAGAAGAAAAAGGGGTAGCATATAGTTTTGATCATTTTGGATCTTTGGCATACTGCTTTCTAAGGCTATATTTGCATTTGAGGATGGGAGTAATAGTGGACTTTGGTGAAGACAGGGGGTGGTTTTATTAGGAGATCTTGTAGGAATTGGAGACGAAAATAAACTGGCTGCGCAATAAGAAGGTTGACTTGTTGGGTTGGGCCATGAAATGGCTATCACTTGTCACGTAATGTTTAATATGTACTAAAATAATAAGTAGGTGCTACTTGGTAATATACTAATTTGTCTGGACAGCTTTCGTGTAGTCAGCATAGATAGCTAGATCTTACCCATACCAAATACCATTATCTAATTCAATCAACAAAGAGTTGTTTGGTATAGTGATATCATGTATTTATGTGACATTGAAGAACGAAGAAGTTTGACATTTGCTTATATCTTAGGCTGTCATTTAAGGATCAAGGTTGGCCCAATGGTTGGGAACTCAACCTGCTTAGGAGTTGTCCCAGGTTCCAATCCTTATACCCCCTCCCCCGCAACATTAGTTGCTTCAATGTACCAAGAAAAAAATCTTAGGCTGCCATTTCCTTACTCTAGTATAGAGTAGTTTTCTAATCATTATTATAGTTTTACTTCTCAATTATATTAGTATTTCTGTTGATATCATGCATCAGCATTAGTGACATTGTCACTCACGAAATATAGCTGGTACTCAGCTTTATAATATGTACTATAGGGTTATTTTAACTTATGTATAACGATTTAACAAAGTTATTATCCTTCAAAAACCAAAAAAAAAACAAATTAACAAAGTTATTAATAGAGTAAAATGCGCAAATAAAAGAGTCAAAAATCTTCAATATAGATGGTTGTTTTGGATACAAATACTATTGATCGGTCGAGAACTCCACTGACTAACCCAAAAGTTGTTAGGTAGGCCCGTTTGTCAACAATGAAAATATTCAACTAGCCCTCCTTGGCTTTGGTGGCTTTGGAAGCCACCTCAAAAGCACCAAGACAAGGGTTCAAGGGCTGGTACAAACCAAAAACAATAAAAACATTCCATTTTGCGAGTAGATTTGATAATGTCATATGAATTCATTACACATGCAACTCTCGGGTCTTAGGGGTCGCCTGGATTGGGAGGAATCTATTAAGGGGGTAATGGTCTATCAATGAAGGAGGAGATGTATGGACGGAGGTGGTGGTGGTGGTTGGGGGAGAAAGAAATAGGGAGATGACCACCCATTTTGGGAAAACCATTGTCCTAATGGGGAGGTGGGTAACTATTACCCTCTTTTTTGGGATAACTATCACCCTCCTTCTATCATTTTTCTCCTTTTTTCACCATCACCACCACCTCTACCCACCCTTTCTCTTTTTAATTTTTGTTATTACCCCTTTAATCTTTTACCCCCTATATAAATGAGCCTTTAACAGAACTGCCATTCATGAATATATGTAATTAAATAGAGATCAACCGTTCCATCACGAAAGTAATGTATTCATTATCATCTTATTAAATTCAGTATTTTGCCGGAGCTTTTCTCACTTCCATCCAGATAATTTAGCTGATAAGGGCACCCATCTTTAGCTTTTATCTTTTTTTCCTATTTTCTATAGCCAAACTGCGACTCATGTGGCCATGTGGGCATCAAAGGGCTCCAACATTTTGGGTTATATATATCCATTTTTGTCCAATAGTGGACTGTGCCAAATATTACTGTGCAATGTCACATGGGCCTGGAATATGATCTTCTTTGTAACATGACCCAGTGACATTTCTTCCTTTAAACTATTTATCGGATAGAAAGGAGAAGGCCAAATAAGCAAACATTAGAATTGAAATCTTCGCGGCAAATGCATGTGTCGCTGTTATATGTTACTTTGTGATACTTGTGAGACCCCGCAAAAACGATATGAGAATTGCCATCTTTAACCTGGACTAACTAGTGAATAGCCCAAGATAACAAAAATAACAATGGACAGGTGGGAATGTGGCCCATATGACGTTTAATTATCACATTTTTCTTTCCTCTACGGCTCTAACGCGGATTTTGGATTACTTAACCGGTATAACTAATGTGTATAAGCAGAAGGTATGCTAATAATATCCCCACGGTGTCTTTTATTGAGTGAACTTTCTCCGACGCGGCAAAGTTTGACATTCGAATGCACAGAAAGAATAGTAGAACTTGGAAGAAAACTGTATGACCTTTGCTCGTGGCAAACCAAAATGATAGTACAAAATTACAACCACCTTTGCGAATTGATAATATTTATTTAATTAATAAGGATGTGAATTGACCAAAATAGTTGATAGATACTACTATTACTACCATAACAGAATTTTTTCAATATGGAACCTAATAATTATGGCATATATTATCCTATTCAATTTGCCGGTATAATTGAAGTGAATACAATTCACTCAATGAAATTGGTATTGTGCAATAGTGTACAATATAGGTGTCATGTTTTTTTTTCCAGATTTTTAAAACCCCCTATATACAGGGGCAATTAAAATAGGACAATAAGAGTGTACTATATTATTATTTGTAAGTCAGGTATGCTTAGGGCTTTGGCTAAATCAGTGTCTATTTCAAATGTTATATTCCGTACATAAATAATAAATGATTGTTCGGACAATTCTTTTTAGGTGGATAAAGAGGATACCTAGTTTTTTCTTTTTTTTTTTTCATTAAAACTAGTATTTGACCTGTGCGATGCACGGTTATGTTATTGCTGTCTTTTATAGGCTCTATTATTTGTTAGTTACATTAATGTTCTATTATTCGTTGTCTGATTCCTTTGTCCTATATGTTGCCAATGTGTTTTCCTATTTTGTTTGGTATTCTATTAGGTACATAAATGGGGTTGATCTTGTTTTTGTGTGTTTTCTTCTTTTTTTGTTTTTTCTTGGTCCATCTGCATATACAGTAGGTAGATTATTATTTTTAAATAATGACTATATGTAATTTGTAGCACTGTTAATCATGTAGTTTTTTTTTTCTATACTGACATTTACATCCTAAATTCATCTATAGATCTTACTCATTGTAAATACTATGTCTTTTACATATAAATGTATTTGGAAAGGTGGGGCATATGTGGCATTATTAAATAGAAGTGATGTGGTGGGGCGTGTGTGGCTTTATTAAATAGGGGTGATGTGACATTTCACGTGGCAGCTTCTTGGCATTGCAACGCCTTTTAATAGTATTAGTATAGATTAGTTTAGATATGACAATAAGAGTATAATATTATCGTTTATAATCTCTCCACTTTCAACTACCTTTAGGGCTTTAGTTATATCAATGTCAATTTCAAATGTCATTTCCCACACAAAAATAATGAATGATGGCTCCAATATTTTTTAGGTGGGTAAGGAAGATTTTTTTTTTTGAAACGTGGGAATCCGCATCCGTTACCTTTGGTGTGCTCTGGGTAACCCACGAAAACCGCACTGTTTCCAGTGTAACAGGCTCTGACTCAAGTGTCATATGTCCCAAGCAAATATTGCTCTCACAGTTGCCACTGGGAGGTTTTTTTTTTTTTGACAAAGGACTAAACAAACGAAAGTAACAAACAAACAAAGACACACTAAAGACTAGCAGAAGCAATCCTTTGCCGAGTCTGCGTAGCCAAGTCATGTGCTCCTTTGACATCACTTCGATCAACCTTGTAGATCATATAAACATCAAGCATCTGCCCTAGTCGACGAATATCTGAACAAACCCAACGAATGTCTGTAGGAGTTGGAACATAATCCAGCAAAATAAGAACCAACTGCAAAGCATCCGTAAAAATCGTCACACACGAAACCGCATGAGTAATTGCCCATTTAACTGCGCCAAGGCAAGCATGGGCCTCAGCAGCCAAACTACTCGCAAAATATCCCACACTGGCATCACTAGCAATCCGAGCATCCCTAGCTATATTCCAAACAACCCAAGCAGCCGTAGATATGAATTGAGAAGCCTTCCAAGACCTATCAACTTCTATAATAAAACCTTGCGCATTTGAAAAATTTATACGAATAAAACCTGGTGGTAAGCCATGATTCTCACCATGACATCCACGATTTGCAACATAAGATAACGAAGCAAGGAATTGTGTAGCTAGATCAGATGCATGACTAACAATCCAAGAGGAATTAAGACTCGTCCCTTCAAAGACTATAGCATTGCGATGACACCAAATTGCCCAAAGAGTGCCAACAAACAATCCAGATTTAAACTCAGACTTATCCTCTTTCCATAGGAAGGTGATGATGTCAATCATCCATCGGTTAACAGGGAATCAAACTGCCAGCTTGAATATTTACACCTAAAGAGGAAGCACACCACACATGTTGTGAAGTCAAACAAAACCTAAACAAATGATCAATCGACTCCACGAGACCCTGACAGAAGGAACATGAAGAGTACATATGCATATGATGATCTTGTAAGCGCCCTTTCACAGCAAGGGCACCATGATACAACTTCCAAATAAACAGCTTCCATTTTGGAAATAAAGTCGAGGCTCAAAGAGATTTCCAAAACTTCTGATTTAAACTGGGAGGATTTAAATCTAAGACAAAGAGGAATCTCACCTCCCACCTTAACCAATTGAGCCAACCTAATTGGGTAGTACTAGGCCGGTCGCGACCAAGTAAGGGGAAACAAGAGGGGAAACAAGCTCGAGACTTCAAAATCATCAAATACAAACTTTACCATTCATTAAGCCAAACATTGTCACTTAGTTATGATTGCTCCAACATGGTTTACGGGTGTTGGGATGAATGAGCATATAGAAAAGTCATGAGATTACACTAAAATAGTGGAGTAAAAGCACTTCAAACGGCTACATATCATGGACCATTTTATTGTTGTCTTTGATCGCATCACACGAACCACAAAGCTCTTTTTCGGGAAAAACACCAGTACATCACCCCAAACTATTATTTTTGCCATTCTCATCCCCCCTTTTACCTTACGGCAAAGTAGGAGTATAATATAATCCCTTAAATTCGTAACAACGAAATGTTTTTTCAAACATTTCAAGGATACGTTCACCAAAAAAAAGAAACATTTCAAGGATACACTTTCCATATTTGACTTGGTTTAAATAAGGCAAATACGGACCAAGAAATGGTAAACAAAATCTATTTTATCACTACTTGCTATAGAAACAAGGAAGAAAGATCCCTCAACCTGACCGTTATATATACCTAAATATAGCCAAACTAACAAACTCCCCCTCAAATTGTGGCCTACTCTGCACATATCAAACATTCTACCACTATTTATCCTCTCTATCAAACTCAAACATACACATATGTCTATCCTAAGAAAACAACATAGTACCATTATGGCTAAACCAAAGAAGATGAAGAACTTACTAGGCACATTGAAAGACAAGGTGTCCTTACTCAAGGCCACCCTCCTCCTCACCCCGAAACCCACCACATTCATCAACGTCGCGGTCCTCCGCGCCACAACACACGATCCATCCGACCCACCACCCGACCACACACTCGACGACGTCTTAACCCTAACCCACCAACACCGCCCTACAGCAAGCGCGTTGGTCCACGCGCTCCTACACCGCGTCCACCACACTTCAAGCGCTTACGTGGCATTAAAGTGCCTTATCACACTACACCATCTTATCTCACGTGGGTCCCCTGTCCTCAACGACTATATCACTGGGCCCCACTTACTGAACCTATCAATGTTCCGCGACCAATCTGATGCTGACACGTGGGAGTTGTCTAACTGGGTACGGTGGTACGCTGATGTACTTGATCAGAAGATTTGTCTCCCTGCAGTAAAGTCGTTAAACATGTTGGTTAAAATGTTGGAGCAAATATGTGGGGCCCCAGAGACTTTGCATTATCAAAGAATGAGCTTGGTTTATGAAGTCATTAAGCTTGTGGGTGAAGACTACCGTATCATCATGCGACAAATATATTCCAAAGTTTTCACCTTAGGTGAAAATATTAGTGATTTTCATGATGATTCTTTACATAAGTTCTTGGGTGATTTGAGAAGAATTGAAGGGTGTAAAGAAAAGTTGTTTCTAATGTTCTTGAACAAGAAAAAGAATGATGGGGTTTGGGAGTTGATTGAGAAAGTAAGGAGTGATGCTGAGGTGGAAAAGGAGAGGAGAGAGAGTTTGATAATGGTGAACTTTGAGGGGGGTGAGTCGACTCGGGCGAGTCGAGTTGATGAGTCAAGATCGTTGGTGGTTGTTCCGACCGCCGCGGCGCCACGTGTGAAGAGGTGGTTGGATGTTGAATGGAATACGTTGGTATTGTCTACTGCATAACGGTCAGCTCAGAATTGTCAATTTTTTGTAATTGTGTATATTCTCAGTTTTTTTAGAGATACATTTGTGCACATAATATATTTTTGGTTAATTAATAGCAAACTTTAGCAATTTAGATACAATAAGTCAATAACGATAATGGTCAGAGTTGTAGTTAGGGTCTGAACAGGACTACAACTCTAGTGTATCAAGTTGGAAGTCATGTAACTTGTTCTTGATCAATGATTATATATTGTCATATGATATGAGATTATTTTCTCACAAGTGAAACAATGTTTTTTGTGTTACATGTTCTCTTTCCTCGCTTTTCTTTGATGTAGTGCTGGCTAGTCTTGCAGAACAATCACACAACATACGAAGTATCATACTATCAGATGAAAAGATGCATTTTTTGTAAATAAATGAGAGTAACGAACTTGTAAAATGGATATCATAGAAAGATCCGTAAATCTAGACCCTGCTTCACTTGATGCACACCTAAGACCTGCTGAAGCAATAACTACCTGGCATGCCAAGATGAAGCTCAAAACTACTACGAAGTATGGAGTACCTACAAGTGTAGAATCACACACGTCTAATTAACCACATTGAACACCAGTTCCAAACATATTCGATCTACAACGAGGCTGTCATCATACGGATCAGTATATAAATTTATTAACTTAAATATTTATTTGGAGATAGTTAAGGAAGTGTAAGCTCAGCTTATGGTTCATATCATAATTATATATTCCAATTTGAAAGTGTCTTCCCAACTAAACTTGACTCACACTAAATAAAGGGATCGATCAGCTGTTCAAAACCAAATGTGCCCTTAAGATACTTAAAAAGTGCCACTAGGAATACGGAATATCACTACGACCATATGTTCAATGATTACATATTATTTACATTCTATAGTCAAGCCCCCAACACCCTTAATTCACTCGGCTAACTGAAGGCATCCATTATTTAGTCAAAGATATCTAAAAGTTCAACTCCTTGGCTGTTATCTTGTCAGTTCTTATAATGTAGCTCTACACCAGTCAGAGCAGGCAAATGCTTCCCTGCATTTGCAGCTCTTTTGTTCTTGTCTTTTGCCGCCCAAGTTGCAGTAAACTTCAGCTTATCCGTTGACATCCCTATATTATAAACTTTTACTTGGTCTTGCTAGAATGCATGTTACATGAGTTATGAGTTATAACTCAGCTAAGGAACTAAATTGATAGCTAATATATACTCTCAATTGCAAAGTACATAACTGATGATAGTTTCAGTGCCACAGTGGAATACCAGTCCGACCAGAAGAGTTCTATTTTGGATCACATGGGCCCGTCAAGTTACACTAATAAAGGGGCATTCTAATTGAAACGCAAAATAAAGCAGAAGTGTTAGAATTGAAATCCAGGCCCATTATGAAGCCATACACCAACACAGTAAAGGTTAAGAACCACACAGATTGTGACTTCTACGGTTGTAGACTTGTAGCCATTTATCACCACTGTGACTTCTCATCTACATGCAGCTGTTCATCTCTCAGATGTAAACCAGACTACAAGAGCAGATATTTTTTTCTTTAACAAAGCTATAAGTTCAATAATATCAACAACAGTGCCCCAATGCCTTCAAAAAGGCCTCCGCACAAGCGATCGAGTAAGGGGTCAGGGTGTACATATAGTGATGTGTGGTGGGAAATCAAATAGTCATCCCCTTTAGAGCACACAAATTTACCACAAAACAATATAATGGAATTATAGAAGTGAAGAAAGAGGACTGTTGAGAAGATATCTTATCCGCTAGGACCAGCCACTCAAGGTCACCTATCTGGACTCCTAAAGATTAATGAAATAAAGTGATAGATCAATCAATGATGCACTCGTCGTTTTCTTAAGAAGATGAATGATTTCCTATCATTTCTGTGGCTCCTGTCGGAATGTCATGAGTTCAGGATGTCTCCATCGTACCAAAAAATTGATCATGTGTCCCAGAAAAATCTTAGCCAGCAGTAGCAAACTAGTAATGTAAATCTATCGATGGGTCCATTGCATAATTCAATTCCTCAACTTAGTGGCCCCTCTGAGTTGGTGCAACTTTAGTAGTCGGCTAGTCGCATCATGAATCTTTAGCACATAATCATGAAATTAAAGGAACTCATCTCCTATTGACAAAATACAAATTACTCTAAGAAACAAAGCACATAATCAGTTAGTTACAAGCTTAGTCGGCCAGCAGAAAGGTCGGAGCCTTGGTAAGGTTGTACACTGTACAAGTCTCAATATTGTCATATAAGAGTTCATTTTAAATGCATCATCTTATTCGATTCATGTTCCCAGAAACTTTGTTCTCGTACTATTTCTTTATATATAGCCGTATATTAGTATATGCCTTAGCTGATGCTTCAATTACTATTCACTAAGACAGTATCTAACATTCTGACGTAATTACAACTACATAAACATTTTGGTAATTCAAGAACTAAGAATTTGGTTGTAGACTTGTAGTCTTGTCGAGACACATGTAGAAGATACAAGCGCTTACAGAAGAGTTGTTCGTCTCACAGACGTCCCATAACGAGAAAGAAGATTGGTTTTGCCTGAATTTTACGAGAACAGATAAATCCTGTAGAACAGAAAAAATCCACTAATATTGAATTTCTGTAGACTTTATACTGTCTAGTAGACCTGAAGCTTTGAAGATACCCTGTACAATCTTTTCAAGGAAATGAGTCATACATCAATACTCTTAAGATAAATGATTTTAAGAATAATCTGTAGACTGCAGATCACGGCACATCTGCGTGGCTCCAAGCCTCCAACTAAGGTTAATTCATCAATAGATGATGTACTTGTGTGGTACTCCCTCCGTCCCACTTGATTCTTATCATTTGTTCAAATTTCCCCTCACATGTCACTTGCAAATGATAACAACCAAGTGGGACGGAGGGAGTATAATCAACCATATTGTTTGTGCTGCTTCAAGCTAGTTCATTTTTGCTGTGGTTGGACCATTGCTGCACATTTGAAATCGCCCTCTGCGCCTGCGCATTATCATGTGATAAAATCAAAATGAGAAAACATTATAACTTCTGCAGACAAGGTAACAATCACAAAAAAGTGTACAACTTCTAGAAAATACCTCTTTTTCCCAGTCACATCGTACTGTTACAATGCCCAATATCAATGTTTGAAGAGCAGTGCCACCAAAAATCATTCCAGCCCAAATACCCTGGTTTGTGCATTAACATACAAGTTTTAAGAAATAAGTACTGCTTGTATATGAGAGATATAATTAGTACTTCATGCTAGAATCGCTTTAGCTATGAATTCAGCTAGCTAGTCAGATCAATTTGCTTGCAAATGTGAGCCAAGTTAATCCATGATGAACATACCATTATGCCAGTGTTAAACACCCAACCCATCACGATTCCGAGGGGAAGTCCAACAATATAGTAGCAGCCAAGGTTTATGTATGCGACATATGCCTGCCATCCTGATCCAACAGCCACCCCTGGAGCACCAAGAAAGATCTATGATGAAAACCACGAGGTCCATAACATTAGATCATAATCATGTGCATAGTTGACATAATGGCATGTAATTCGATCCTGATGAATGGTTTAAAGGGAATGGATTGCCAAACCTGAAAGAATGGGCTGAACACTGTTGAGGAGAATAGTAATTGCTAAGAGCCATGAAAGCTTATCAACCTCTTGAAGGACAGGTAAACTGTCTGAGAATATTATGGCGAACCTGCTGTGGAAAATCATTATAAAGGCACAAAACAGGAGTCCAATTGTTGTCGAGGTTATCACCGCAACTATGGTTGCGAATTTTGCTGCTTTTCCATTGCCTGCTCCTAGTTCATTGGCCACTCTTACTCTGTCGAAACGTTACATTGATTAATTAGTGAGCTATACATTTCGAAGTGCTTTTGCAAAATTAAGGACAACGAGATTTAACCACGTAATACGGCAACCTATGAAAGGCAACAGTGCTACACTATACAGCAACAAAATTTGATGCATCATGCAACTACCAACAGATATTAACGTTCACAGGGCTCACAGATGGTTACTTAGACTTGAAATTCTTTTTTTTTTTTTGTCTTACGTTCTATATGAGGCTCCTGTGCCATGCTTTCTTTTATGATCTGGTTCTTGCAATGGATACGAGAGCGTAGTTCGCGTGTTAGCTTGTGAAATGCAGACTAAATTGAATCGAAGAACCCGAGAATCCCATTCGAAGAACGTGATACACAAGGAGTCAGGAGTGTGAGATAATAAGGTAACCAGCAATCTAGTAGCAAGTAAAAAATGGTAGAAAATAGTAGACTAACCAGAAAATTACAGCAAAAATAATAAAATCGGTATTTTTATTCGTAAATCTTTGACAGGTTATAGCTGATTGTATAAGAGCCAATTAATCTAGATGTACATGGTCTCATTTCTATAGTTGGTGGGAGGTTGTTTGTCTTAACCTTGATGTGAAAGACATAAGCTTCACAACAAACTAACAAACAACCAAACAAAAAAGGAAGTAAGAGGAGGACGACATCTGATCTTGCATTCTTGTCCAAATGGTCCATTATAAATTGTAGCCACCAGAAGACAAAAGATAGTTTTGCTTTCTCTCTATTGACCCCACCTTTTGTCGATTCAATATTCTTAGTACTTACCTAAATGGCTAAATGGCTATATCAGTCAGTCTCCAAGTTAGCTGCGGGGTGCACCACTGAGCACCCTCCCTATCAAGGCATAAAATTCCATAGGCCATCTATGGTCATTTGACCTATTTTGAGTGGCATTGTCCTGACTGATTGAGGAAACAAAGGCCACATACGGAGTAAATGATATATACCATCCCATATTTGTTATTATCGTCATAACTAAAGTAAGTGTTCCCATCAGAAAAGTACCCCATTATAAGTTCCTGATAGCCAATTCTGTTTGGTAATCTCTTACGGAGTCAAGGATAACAGAGTAATTGACCTGACCAAGGGCCAAATATGAGCCAAGGAAATTTTGCTATCTTGACAAATCTCAAGCATAGATATCACGGAATAGGTAATTTTGCATCGACAATCAGTGAAGTGTTTCTAGACGAAGCACTCCCCATCTTATGTCGTAACATGATTACATGATTTATACTCCAGGGCCTAAATGCAAAAGTTGGGCACGGAAGCATACAAAATCAAACTAATTGGACAAAAGATTCATCCTGGATCTAATTAGAGTTTTGTGACCATTAGAATTGAATATGGTACCTTTTATTAGTATCTAGTTATCTCAAGCAAAAACATTACCTGCTCTGTCTCATTGCATCTGCACCATTTATTTTCGTATGTATATCGAATTATGTTTTCGATCATTGATAACTCATGGTATAAATAAATTTGAAAACATTGTAATAGTATGTTTGTAAAATCAGTATTCACAAAATTATATAAAATTATATATTTTTTTATATAGTTTTCTTTGCCTTTGCTTTTTCTAATTAAGAGGGTAGTAGATCATGCAATGATGCAATCTTATTCAGAGGAAATGTCAGCCTGACCCTGCCACTTCATTTTGGACCTTGGCTGTATATGTTCTTGTAATAATTAAAGAACTTACCCTGTGGCAGCGAAGAAAGCAAGAGGAATCATCATCTCCCATCCATTTATCGTCATACTGCGAGTTTATAAAATGAACATACTTTAGTACAGTAGTTCACAAAATAAGATCTAATTAAACAACAATAAGAGACAAACATTCAAGCGAATCATTCAGAGTTATTCAGTTAAATACTAGTATTACTACAAATGAATCTCTCGTGACGTACCAGACAGATAAGGCATCAATCGCAATTTTAGCATTCTTTAAGCCACCCACCATCAGGACCAGTATTCTGTAGTACCAGTTCTCCAAGCTTCATGGATAACAAACAAATATGATTTAAGGATCTTTTTATTAAAACATTAAAGAACAGTATATTTCTAGCTCAACAGATAAAGCTCAAGACTATCAGATGGCAGTATATGGATAATAATTCCTCTTTGTACATAAGGTTAAGGGGCATAACTCTAAACTGCTAGTCTACTACATATAACGTAAGATTATCATGGTCTATAAATCATCACTTCATTGAAAACCATGAAAATCTTGTCATGTTATCCTATTATATGCGAAATTATTAGCAGAGCAATCATGGCACATATATAAGTCTAATTCAGTCAATATTAAACTAGCCACATGCTTCCCATATTAGATAAGTCAAAAAGAGGACACGATATTGCTTCGTCATAATGAAATGGTGAGCAGTTGAATTGGAGGTTTAGGACGAGATAGTAGTATACCAGAGCATGACGCCAGAGGCTGCGGAAAGTTTAACAAACTCCCAAAGACCTGAGAATGCTTGTAACGAGAAACCGGACCAAGTCTCAGGACAGCCACCCCATACAACATAGGCCAGCTGCCCAAAGAAGAGAATCCACCAAGAGACATTCAGCGCAATGCAAAGGCCAATGATGCCCGTAGGAATGACATAGACCAGTAACCAGCTCAAGATCACATGAATAACGAATGCTAAGAGCGAAATCCATGCAATGATCGCGGTCTTGAGTTGGCTCTGCAGGAACCGCTGCAATGGGAACACAAATGCAAAACTGAAGTGGAGAGGGATGAGCCACATTGCCACCAATCCCGATTGCTCAGCGACATCATCTGGCTCGCCGAGTAACTTGAGGATTGGAGTTGAGAATACGTAGAATGGGAGGAGAAGGAAGCAGCAAAGGAAAAGGACTATCCATGACCTCTGCATGTAAATGCCTAACATGTGTAGTTTCTTGGCTCCAAACGCTTGGCCACATAGTGTCTCCAGTGCACTCGCCATTCCTAGCTAGAAGGCCAAGAATGGGATTAAGACATAGCTAAGTTCAAACTATAACCAAAACAACAAATTATGATATACTGTAACTTAATTGGTAGTACTATCAAACTGTTAGTTAACAACGTTTTATTTACAGTAGTTATTACTACACCATACGGCAAACTGCTTGCGATATATCCACAATTTTATCCAATCGCTCTTAAGTTCATATACAGCATTAGCTTCGTTATTCTCTCAAAGAACCTTAGCTTGCTTGCAATCATGTTTCAGTACAAAGCTTCTAAATCTTCACATTATGAGTGTTGAAGAATCCACCTCTTTGCGGAGTGATGGCCGAAGAAGTCACATAAAAAGACTACATGTAAGGCATATATTCTCCTCGGTTGGAAGATCAAGTCCACTAGTTCTTAGTGGCTGATATAAAAGGATTCCTATCAATTTCCTTATCAGGATTTTAACTCCATACACCTAACTAGCGGTATCAAAACGAGACTTGAAAGTAAAGTCCATCCCTTCGAGATTATTATATTGAATGCTCTATCTTCCGAAAAAAAGGCCCTTTAGCTAGAGATAAAAAATAGAGGTGCCGTTATTTATTTTTTGGATTGAATTTAGCATATATAAAGGGGAATACATAATCTTTTTGGTTTAAGGAGCTACAAAGAATAGTGTTGCAGACGAATGTTGAATTTTGAACAATAAACAGCATACTGATCTTTTATTTTTTTGAAAGGTAAACAGCATACTGCTCTTAACTACGACACATCAAAGACCTTAGCAACTAATTTTTTTTTTTTTTTTTGTTGGCGAACACCTTAGCAGCTAAGTGAAGTAACATGTGCGTATACATAAACTCGGTTTTTGTAACTTGACATAATTCTGCTATGGTACTTAGTATGACGGGCAAGTCTTTTTCAGTTGAACCTCCCACACCCACAGAGGGTATAGTGACACCAAATATTGTTATTATGGTATGAAAATAGAAACATAACAAGTTAACAACAATTTGATACGACAAAAATCAGCCAAATATAGAAAACGAGTTTCATGCCATACCAAGAGGCCGAAATTGAAGCCAACGATTACGGTGTTGGAGATTGAGAGAGAAGCAAGCTCAAGGTCACCAAGGTGGCCGGCGAAAGCCGTCGTGACAACATTCATGGAGAAGGAAGCTATCCGGCTGAATATGGATGGTCCTGCTACGTGCCATAACTTTTTCGACTCTTCCCATACTTCTTCTCCTAGATTTCTTCTTCCTCTTACTTCTTCGATAATATTTGCACGATCATGATTTGTACCCTTTATTAAAGGTTGATGGAGACCTTCATTATTCCCGTTTCTTGTGTTATCCATGTCTTTTCTTTTGAGAAAAATGTAATGTTCTTAGAGCGATCTTGGTACGTAGAAGACTAGAAGGCGCTGTGATATGTTTATATGAGACAAGACAAAGAGAAGAAAAACCAAGTACGCAAGGCTACATGGATTAATGGATATATGCCTTTTGTATCATATGCTATGAGCCTATGAGAGGACATTTTAATTTATGTGTCAAGGCTTAATAAAGATGGTATGAAGAGCCCGACGTTGCTTCTTAGTCCTAGCAAACGGGTTTTATGGATTGGGTTTGGATTGACTATTATTACTATAATTATGATTTTGTGTCAACTTAAATGCGGGTCGGAATAATTGGAGTTCAGGTGGACTACCATTTAAGTGAGGTGGGGTGTGGGTATGGGTCGAATATGTTTGGGATCGGGTCGTTTTGTCACATGCTTCATGTTGATTAAGAGCTTTATTACATACTTAGGGAAAATGATTTTTACATTCCCATATTTTATTTTTACACTCTCATTAACCTCTTTCATGTATGAGCACATATTCTTACAAGAATCTATCCATGGGGAGTGTAAACATTGTTTCCCAATACTTTGGTCAAACTAATTTTGTTTGCTCAAAAAGATCAAATATCATCTCTTTCTCATCTCTTTCTCGCATTTAATCCAACTTCATTATTCACTCTCTCTCTTTCATTGTAGCTGTAATCGGCGACCTTATCAGCTACGTACCATTGCATCGACCACCATTAGCGTCTACAACCTTTACTCTCTATCCTTAAATACCAGTCCGCTAAGCCCCTTGACCTTATCTAAAATAAAGAATTTGACAAGACGACTAATGGATCAAGTCATCATGATGGTCAACCAAATAGAAAGCCTTGGACATCCAGAAGAGGATAACAACACAAAGGCTTATAGCGAGGGGGAGCTCAAGAAGATCGACGACAAGACCAAATAAACGACATAAACTAGGGGCATTCGACAAGTTAAAAAAGTTCAAGAAGATGGCTAAATAGGTCATTGATAACGAAATTCAGTGTTTGCGTACATACAATGGTGAAGAGTATACATCCACAAAGTTCACCTAGTATTTAATAGATTGTAAGATTAGCGTCAGTTAAGATGTCCTTATACTCCCCAACAAGTGAGAGTGGCATCTTGGTGAAACATGTAGAAATGTGTTACATGCCAAGAACGTACCACCACATTTTTGGGTTAAATGTATAAAGATATGAATTGACTTAACAAGTAGGCTAGCTACCATAAGCGAGACTATGATCTGTCTCACTATTTGAGAAGTTAATTAAGGAACTTGTAGCCTACTGCAAGTCATTTACATGTATTAGGGTATGTATGTTATGTGTTTGTTTTTGAACATCTCGATAGCAAGTTGGATAAGGAAGACGATACGTCGTATTTTTCTTAAATACAATGATCAGAGAAAAAGTTGGTAATATTGTGATCCAACTACATATAAATGTCACATGTCAAGAAATGAGGTCGTTGATGAAACATCATCTTAATGGTGATCACAAGTTGTACTACTACCAGATTGAAGAGATATTTCAACAATATTCCGAATTTAAGAGGAGACACCTAGTGAAAATGGTGATAAGGTAAGGAATTGAGAGGCCCAACAAATAGAGACCATGGCAGACAAGAGTCCATCACATAACTCCCCAAGAAAGCAGGCCAAGCTAGGTAGAAGATGTCAAAGAAGAACCGCAATCAATGTTGTGGAGATACACTAGACCTCACACACAAAATAAAAAAAAATGCTTATGTAATAGTGACCAAAGTAGCATTAAAAGAGCCGAGTACATATGATGAAGCTACTCGCAGCGAAAATTGGAGGAACCTCCACAACTTGGATATTTTGAGCTAAGAGCACGATGTATTTGGTTTTCCCTTTCTTTCTTTTCTAGTCCTCCAAAACATTCACGAAATAACGTTTACAAGTCATAATGAGTAACTTATCTTTGGTTCATTTATCAATTTGTGATATTGATTCTTATAAGAAGATGAGATCGAGCTATCCTGATGATGTCTTGTACTATTACACTAATAAATTCTTTGTAATCGGGGATTAGTTAGTAGAAAATAATAGAAAATAATTAAAATAAATAGAAAATAAAACTACAACGATAAAATCACTATTTTCATTTTCAAAATTTTGTATCGATCCTTAATTTCATTACTTTACCTTTTTCTTTTTTTTTTTTTTTTTTACAACGGGTTGAGCAATTACTCTTCCTCTTGATACTTTGATTCAACGAATTTTCTTCATGTGTGAGTTTAGATTATGTCACGCAGAAGTTCCTACGTCAAGAGTCAAGTAGTCAACGGCCGTATAGCAACTCGCAAAGTACATACGGAGTACATGCAAGTAATGAGGTTGAAACCTGAAACAAGTTTGGTGGATTTTTGCGGCACTTTTGTACGGGATGAACATCAATCCCGTGTGGTTTCTGCAAACAACTATTGTAAATTCCAAATACTTCCATCGATACTCATCTAGAAACAGATGTATACGAAGATGATGCTAGTATGCTACCAAAAACAATATACTACTACTTATTAATCAAAAGAAGATAAGAATGATATAGTGATTAGGGCCCACCACTAGGCTCTTGATCAACTTTAAAACCAAAAAGATCTTCCTACAGAATGCTCACTACTCGGCAAAAGTTATTATTTCGATCAAACTAGAAACTAAGAGCTTCAAAAATGGGTTCTTTGATGGCAGGATGGGATTCCCCTACTAAGGATCCTAAACATGGTACGTCTGGATATATTGAGCTTGTTATGTTCATTGATAACAACATATAAGTATATATCTAACTTCTTGTTTATGGGCAGTGAAACTAATGCGAAACAAGTCACTTACTAAGGAAGGGATTGAAGAATACTGGAAACTAAAGAAAAAAACAGAGGATGAACATCTTAAAGCTGTTTCTCCTGAGGTATGATAGGTCCTTCTACTTGTAAGTTTTTCGTTTTCTGGCGTTTAGATGCGTGGTTAATGTTGTTTTTAATAACAGGTGATCAGCATAGCTGAAGAATATACTTATAAGAAAGAGTGTAGAAGAACTAGTTCTTTTCCTATAATTGATACAAAGCGTGGTCAATTAAAATCAAGCAAGAAAACCGATGATGTAGATCTTGAGGAGCTTATGAAGAGGAACTGCTGGTAAGTTTGTTGTCATTTGTAGAGCACTAGCACATAGCTAATGGTGTGTTATTATTGTATGGCATAAGGTATTGGTATGTGATTTGGGTGTATATGTTTTGTGTATAATGCAGGTGGACAAGGAGTGATTGGGCATTTCTAAATGAGCCACCAGTAATAGAATCAGAAGTCCCCAAGTACAAGTATGCTTCGCAGCATCATGTTGCTAGCTTGACCTCTACAAAACCTGACACAAGAGTTACAAGCATATGATTAGATACTAGCTAGCGTCGCTTTCGTGTAAAATATATGTAATACTTCGTATAATCCAAGTTGTTTGTTAAGTTTATGTATCTTTAGATCGGGCTTGCATTTGATCGGAACGAGTATGTAGATTTTGTCTTAGCTAGGTGAGAGTTGCACGCCAGTGGTGTCTATGTTTTAGGGACGGGAGTGTTAAATGCTTTTGTTTGTGTGCTTGTCTGAGTCTGTAAATTAATAGCTCAGAGGAAAAAATGATAGACATATAAAGATCTAAGTTCCTTGTACTCTTCTCCTCTCTTAAAAATATAAAATTGTCCAACACTTATTTTACCATGGCCTCTAGATGGAGCAAATGTCGGTAGAAAATCATGGTCTCCATAAGCCTTATGAGATTATTATCGATTGGTTTAACCCAGCTCTCTTAGGCATTGCCTCAATATGCGTTATGGTAAGGATGAAAGCTCGACATTGGATGATCTTTTAGTAAGGACCACCTCATGAAAATTAGTGTCAATTTTTTTCTTGATGGGCTTTGACTTTATTTCTTCCTTGTTGACAATTAACAGTATTCTCTTCATCCTCAATGGTGATTAGTACCATCACAAGTTCAAAACAATGCTTCTCCACTAGTTCAACAATTAAATACCGTGTTGAGAGTTTGCCGAATGCACAAAATCACAAATGGTTCTATATGTATCCACTAACGAAAAACAAATCCTAGCTCTTGGAAAAGAAATCACTTTGGACATGAAAATTGAAGGGAAGGGATATAGAGAGGAACAGGGAGGCTTATGTTCCCAACACTTAATCAATTCTTTGAGCTCATGTCTTGTCCAACGGTAAAGTTGGAATTGGACTTGATCGTGTTTGGGTTGGGTCAATGTGGTCAACTAAGACTTCGGGTCAAAATCGGGTTGGTCGGATAAACGAGATTCCAAGGATTCATAAGCGAGAAGTTGAAGACTCATCAGCCACAATCTGGAGGTTCATATACCTGAACACGAAGACTCATAAAAAAGAATTGAAGGCTCATATGCCAGATGCCGCAAACTCAGAAACCAAAATTCGATTGTTCATATGCCTTACGTCGATGACTCATATGCCAGAATTTCATATGCAATGAACGGAAGACTAAAACTAGTATACAAGAGTTCATATGCCAGAACCCAAAGACTCATAAGAATTCTAAGGCTCATACTCCAAAACCCTCAAACTCATATACCAGAGCTCGGAGGCTCATAAACTTGAATCTCAAGAGCGACAATGTAACATCAATAAGTCCGAAAAACTCTCAGAAATATAATTCAACGAACAAAGCCGCAAAGAGCAATCAAGGCATATTGCTCCAATACAGTTAAAAAAATGAGGGCAAGACACCCAATTCAAGCAAGAACTCTGCAATTCATACAAGAAGTCGAGTAAGGGATTTAGAGATCGAGAAGTGAAACTTACTCCATGGAGAAACAAGCAAGTTTGTCAGAGCCCAGAGGAAGACATCTGAAGAGAGCAGAAACAAGCAAGTTTGTCAGAGCCCAGAGGAAGACATCTGAAGGAATAAGTAAGGGCTGTAGATCGTAGCTTGATCGGTTCAGCTCATTACATACTGAAATGGGCAACGGCCTACGTGGAAGCCAGTATATTCTTTTCTTTCAGTATCAGGAAGTTCCGCCAGTTGAGGCCACACTAGGCAAGCTTCAGAATTCAGTAATTTGACTGGTAAACAGATAGTCGAATGCATTGGGGCATTGCATTCAGTTGAATTAGGCCACAAGGCTCAAATGTGCTGGAATTCAGCATGAAAACAACCCTTGCTTTTGGATCATGTGAGCATTGAGCAAGGGCACGTTGTATTCGGTTTTCCGGTTTTTTCACTTTCCTACAAAACATTCACGAAACAACGTTTTCAAGTCAAAATGAGTGACTTAACCTTTGGTTCATTCAGCAATTGACAATTTGTGATGTCAATTGTTAAAAGAAAATGACATCGAACTTTATATGCTGATGATGTCTTGTATTATACCCCCTCCGTTCCAACAGATTCTCCCCATATCACTTTTTGACACTATTTAAGGTTCTTTTATAATTATTAACAACTCAAAAAATAAAATTGTTAAAAAAATATAATTTTGATATTTAGTTTTGTGTTGAAAAATGCTTTCACATGATATATATATTTTTTTTTTCATTCTTATATTTTGAGATATCAAAGGTCAAAATACGACCTTGACAAATGTACAAAATGAAATGGGGGGAACCTGAAGGGACAGAGGGAGTAACACTAATGTTTTAGTTGTAGTTGATTGTATTATTAATTCCTCCAGCCTTTCTCTTGATTTCCAAACTTTAATTCTTCAAAAAAAACTTACAAGGAGTTCACAAAGTATCTAAAGAAATGGGTTAAAATTGAATATAGTCACACATTTAGTTGAAATGATCACTTTTATTAACATTTTAATAAAGTGATCACTTTAAATTAAAAAGTAACATTTTTTTTTTACAAAGGGAACTTATGATACTTATAACACTTTCTGGTGTGATTTTGGATTTTGGATTGTGTCACGCTCAAGTTTCCAGGTCAAGATCATGTCAACAGCGCGCCTTACAGCCGTATAGCAACTTGCGAAGCACATATTAATATACTATACATGCAAGCAATAAGGTTGAAACCTGGAACAAGTTTGGTAGATTGTTGGCGCACTCCTGTACTGGATGAACATCAAGCCCGTGGTTTCTGCAAAAAACAATTGTAAATTCGAAATACACTCCATCGATACTCATCTAGAACCAGTATTAGTAATATACCAAGATGATCCTACCAAAAAGAAATATAATACTGATAAGACAATACAGAAGATAAGAATGATATAGTAGTTAGGGCCCACCACTACTAACTTTTGATCAACTATAAAACCAAAAAGATGTTCTTACAGAATGCTCACTACTCGGTAAAAATTACTAATTCAGATCAAAGTCGAAAGTCAGAAGCTTTGAACATGGGTTCTTTAATGGCAGGATGGGATTCCCCTACTAAGGATTCTACATATGGTACGTACGTCTTAATACATTTAACTTGTTATATTGTTCATTTGTACCTAGAAATAATTAGCTTCTTGTTTACTGGCAGCGAGACATATGCGAAACAAGTCACTTACTAAGGAAGGGATTGAAGAATACTGGAAGCTGAAGAAGAAAACAGAGGTTGAACATCTTAGAGCTATTTCTCCTGAGGTATGCTAGGTCCTTTGTTCTTCATTTTTTCTTCTCAAAATTCCGAAATTTAGTTTATAATTTGTAATTGCAATAACAGGTGATGAGGGTACCTGAAGAATCTGCAATGAAAGGGTGTAAACGAACTAGTTCTTTGCCTATAATTAATACAAAACATGGTCATTCAAAATCAAGCAAGGACTCCGATGACACAGATCTTAAGGAACTTATGAAGAGGAATGGCTGGTAAGTTTGTTGTCCATTGTAGCCGGCTACTAAGAAACTAAGCATGGCTTCTGAACTAGTGCATCTATAGCTAATATAGTGGTTTATTGTTATTGTATTAGTAATTTAGTAGTATAGCCTAATATATTGGTATGTGATTTTGGTGTGTATGATTTCCATATATTACAGGTGGACAAGGAGTAATTGGGCATTTCTAAATGAGCCACCAGTAACAGAATCAGAAATCCCCGAGCACAAGTATGCTTCACAGCATCATGTTGCAAGCTTGGCCTCTACAAAACCTGACTCAAGAGTTACCAGCATATGATTAAGGGAGATCCGACGAGTATGTATATAATCCTTTATGTTCTTGTGTCGTGAGATCCATCTTGTATTCAATCAGAAAGTGTATGTAAATCTTGTCTTAAGAGGAGAGTGCACGTACGCCAGTGGTGCGTCGTTTATGTGTTACGGACGCGATTGTTACCGGAGCTGATTTTTACAGTTGATTTTTACACTCACTTTGTGAGAGGAGTATAGGGAAATGTGACTCACAAATAAGAGTGTAAAAATGATCATTTTCCGATTGTTAGATGTTTGGGTTTGTATATGCAATATTATAGATATAAGTCTGTAAATTAATAGTAGCTCAGAGGAGAAAATGATCGACATTGTAAAGTATTATGCTTATAAGTTATAATCTATAGTTTCAGTATTTCGTTAGCCCTTTCCGACCAAATAACTAGCAACGTACCATTATAGAGGATTTTTCTTCTTTTGTACTTTGTGGAGTGAAAGTTAAACTCTGTATTGGATCCAAGCTCACTATAGCGGTGTCTAAATACAGTATAGAGTAAGAAATTAGCCTTCAGCAACTCCTAGTGCGGTACAACTATAGTAACGCCTGGGCTGTTCAACGCCATAATAATTTTCTTTTTCAATTGTTGTTCAGATGGGGTTTCAACATACTATTGTTGAGTATGATAACAATGTAGACTATGTAGTCGTTAATCAATAAATTTATCGAACTGTTTTTACTCCCACAAACCACAACATATCTATCGATAAGCAAATTGAGTTACAAATTGACTAGCAAATTGAGATATAGTGTTTCTTCACATACTTGTATGTATCCGGATATTAGGATGAATCTCTTCAAGTCTTATCATATAATAAGGTATAAATGACCCTGATAAGGACGGTTTGCTGATTTTCTTGTACACTCAGTATCTTTAGTGAATTAAAAAAATATTCAACACTTTGTTTATTTTTAAGAATTTGACATGCCTCAAGATGGAGCAAATGTTCAAAAAAAAAAAAAAAAAAAAGACTTGGTCTCCCTTATCATATGAGATTACTATTAATTGTTTCAATCCAACTCCCTTCATAGTTACTAGAATATGGCATAGTTATGATCTTTTAAGCAAGGACTTCCGTGTGACTCGTGAGAATTAGCGTCTACTTTTTCTTGATTAATATAGGCTTTAGTTATTTCTTGTTAAGTAACAATATTTTCTTCATCTGCAATGATGATTAACACTAATTAATATCATGTTGATAGTTTGCCTAGGTATAAAGTCACAAAGGGGTCTACTTATTCACTAACGAAAACCAAAATCCTTGCTCTTGGGAGAGAAGGGACTAAACAACTTATTTGGACGTTAGAATCCAAGGGAAGGGAATAGAGAGGAAAAAGTGAGGCTCATATTACAAAAATTATTGAGTTCATGTGTGGAAACAGATTACTTGTCTATGCATAATCTCACAACTAGGTGATAGTGATTTTACAACTCTAGCACAAAAAATTGGTCAATTTGTGTCGTTCATGAATTCAGGTCAACTTAAGTTCAACTTGGGTCAAATCAGGTTCGAGTTTAATTATGTCTCCATCCCTAGTAAATTCAGGTCGAGTTGCTTCGGATAAATCAAGGTTGTTTTAGGATTGTATTGACTTCATATTGTCATTACCTCATTTAAGCCACATAGATTTTCGTTTGTAGTTTAATGATCATTTTGAACGATTCGAGTCAAATTGACAACAAAAACATATTTCAAGTAATTCTGGACGAAGTCACTTTGGTTCTAGTCAATTCAAATCTGATCAATTAAAAAATATTCACATCTTCAAAATTTTAGTTCCAGCTTGAGTAAGAGAATTTCAGGCTAGTTTCGAGTTAATTTGGATCGGGTCGAGTTAGGAAACACCTCATCTCTCTTTCCTCTTCCAATCCAACCAATTTCCTTTTGAATACCAAATTTAGAAATTCACTCACCTATTCACTCACATGGATACACTTTAGGTCTCATCAATCCAAATAGGATAACTTCATATCTACTCAACATCACGTCTTCAAAATCGGTCTAATTCAAATAAAAAAGAACTCTGAATCACTTTCAAATTCGTATCAAGTCATTCGGGCCGAACCAACTTGCTAGGCCTAGGACCTAAAATCACCCAATCTATCTCTTTCCTCTTCCAATCCAATCGATTGTCTATAAAGCACTAGATTCGAAAACTCACTCACTCACTTTACGACCAATTGAAAGCTGTCACTTCGAATATACTCAACGTCTCTTCAAAATTTCAAGTATAATTCAGATCAAACAACTTAAGATCACTTTCAACTTCGGATCATGTCATTTGGATCAGATCAACTTAAATTATCAGTCTATAACCTAAAAACCACACAATCTCTTTCTTTCCTCTTCCAATACAATCAATTGTCTATGAATCACTAGAATTAGAAACTCACTCACTTTAGTTATGACCAATCCAAATCTAGTCATTCCAAATATACTAGTCGTCACGTCTTCAAAAATTTGAGTCTACTTTAGTTCAAACAACTTAAAATCACTTTCAACTTTGGATTAGGTCGTTTAGGTAGAAACAACTCGCCGAGTATAAGACCTAAAACCACCCAATATCTTTTCCTCTTTCAATCTAATCAATTGCCTATGAAGCACTAAATTCGAAAACTCGCTCACTCACTTTAATTATGACCAATTCAAATATGATCCCTTCAAATCTACCCAACGTCACCTCTTCAAACTTTCAAATCTAATTCAGATCAAACAACTTAATATCACTTCCAAGTTCCAACTTCGAATCAGGTCATTCGAGTCGGATCAATTTATCAATCTAGGACATAAAAACCACCCAACCCAATCTCCCTCTTTCCTCTTCCAAATCAACCAATTGCTAAAAAGTACCCACTACCCAAAATTGGAAACTCACTCACTCACACTCTAGCTAATCACTACTTACTCCCCCTTCCCCAAAAAAAACCCCCAAATTAAATCAATTCAATCAAAATCAAAATCAATTGAAAATCCCAAAACCCTAGAAAATGGCACAGCAAAAAGACAAGATCTTGTAACATTAAAATCGAAGAATGGCGAAACAACACTCCCACACACACCCAACAAGCTTATCCTCAACAATGTCAATCCAATTCCAAAAGAGGAAGAAATGGGTGTTGTTGATACTGGCATTATTCTCCGTCTCCACATTGATCATTCTCCTCATGCGGGCCGCTGCCGATCCCTGCTCTGCCCGCGCTGTGGCGGCCGAGTTTCGACAGGATTCCAACCCCATTGTCAAGCCCCTCCTCAGCCCGCTTTCCTTCATGAAGTCCAAGCTCGTTTTGTTGGTTTCGCATGAACTTTCGCTTTCGGGTACTTTTTGTTTTAGCTGTGAATTGTTTTTTTTTCGTTGTTTGCTATGTTGCGGCTTTTTTGGGGAAATGATGATTTTGCTTGGATAATGTTTATTGATGGGGATTATGAGTTGATTGTTTTAGTGATCGCGTTTACTTGCTAGAGAATAAATGATGATTAGCAGGACAATTTAATTGGGTACGCATTGTGGCAACTAATTGAAGGAAAGAATAAGCGCATCGTGGGCTTTATATGATCATTGGTCATTGAGGAGTTAGAAATAAATATGGGTTTTGAAGGTGGGAGAAGAAGAGAAGTTATTGGAAGAGAGACGGGCATGGTCGCAAATTGAGTTAAAGTGATCACTTTTTATTGACACTGTATTCAAATTAAGCATGTGAAGCCAAAAAGTGACTAGTTTGGATGGGGGTTAAGCGATCCGCTGAGGTTGGGTGATGTAGAAAAAGGAATTGGTAGGAAGAAATGGTGAAGCTTTAATCTTTATTGTATTTATTATGGGTGTGGGGGGTTGAAAGGAGCACAAAGTCGGAAATGAGATAGATTCGAACAGCTAACCTCTGACTACTGACGCGTCTAATTATTCTAGTATGTTGGGTGTTTTGCGTTTTTGATGGCGGGATGTGGGAAAGTAAATGAGGTGGAGTTTTAAGTGGATAGTGGGTATGAAATGTGATTAATGGCTTGTTGAGTTAAGAAGGCTATGTTTGGGATATAGTGGAAAGATGTTCATTTATGTGTGATTGAAGTGGTTTTAGAGATTACTTCTAGGCATTGTTCAAAGTTCATTGACTGAACTTTTTATTCATCTCGAATGACAGTGATGGCTCGTCTGGTTTGAGGTGATAAAATAGGAAATTTGAATATACTTTTGTCATGAAATGTCCAATGATAATTAGTACCATGTTATCTACACTTGCCAATCCATCTTGGTGAGATTCTGTCACTTTCCTATCCATTTTTGTGAACTTGTCTTGATTACCTTTCCCATTACCATTATCTATCACTTGGTATCAAACATACCGGAAAGGGAAGTGATTCTGAAGTATTTTGAGCATTCAACTCTTATGGGTTAGGGTATGGGACACTGAGAGAATTGAGAGTTTATATTCTTGTGTAGTTTTCTCTAACTGTTATAGTTCCATGACGGTGTCGACAGATTTTTGGTACAAGATGTTTATTGGCTTATTCTTAATTAGCTTGTCATGTTCTATCAGTCTGACTCATTAGCGTCTAATGCCTTAATACATTACTTTTGTGTTTGGAAGTTGTCATTTTGAAAAATTACGACCATTGGATTATTTCTCTGGGAAGTTCTTTGAGTCAATCTGTATGACTTGTAGATAAGAAATTCAGGCAACATTCCGCAGTTTCGAGCCTATTATAATGCATGTTAAGAAGTGCAAAGTGCAAAAAATTGTTTGGGAATTTAGGCGGGTTAAGGTCTACAAGGCATACCTATCTTCTGTTTGTGATGATCTCAAGACAAAACTGTGTTGCGTAATAGTTAATAACTTATTTAGTTCATTATTTCAAACCTTTTGCTCTTGGAAGCCGTCATTGTGGAGAAAGTTACCACCTATGGTAAATGTCTGTAAAGATCCTTCCCTTGTTTAAAAATACAGAATCACTTTTTTTGGGATCAAATACATGCCGAAGTTTAAATATATAAGATGATTGGTGTTTTTCGTTTATTTATATTTATGTGGTTGATATAGTGTGATGGAAGTTTGATTGGATTTGTACTGAGATAAATGAGTTCTTCTGATTCTTTGAGTTATTTTGTTAGTGAGCAGGCAACGATATGTAAAATATAGTGGAAAAGAGGTTCATTTATGTGTCATACTAAGTGTTTTGAGAATACTTTTGGGGCGTCATTAGAGCTTTTTTTTGGGATGTACCTTGTGTCTTTTTTGTTAGACATTGAGGGGATTTTGAAGTGTGTTAAGTTTTTGTCTCTTCTGAGGGTGAGATGTAGGACATAAATTTTATTAGATTGTATGTTGATTTTTTAAGATTTTGTTTAAGGTGGTCTCTGTATCTATAATTTTTTTTTTTTCGCCATTTTCTGGATTGTTTGTAACAAATGTTTGGTTGGATTCCATTGCGGGAACTATAGACTGCGAAGTGGGTCGTTCAGAACCAAAAGCAAGGAATTGGTTCAGTAAGCTTCATTTATGGTAGTTAAGATGCGGAGGTTAAACCTTGCTGTCAGGTTTATAATCAGGACTCGAGGATCCCTTGATTCATGAAAGTGTTGTTTCGTCCTGTGGAAATTATAGGGACCGCTTTGGTGCAAATGTTCTCGTTCATCTTGGGCTTGTAGAGGGGTGACATATTGGTTAAGATAAATAAGATTTTAGTCTGTGTGAAGTACATGTGAATCTTATGATACCAGGAAACTATCTGGGTTTCTTGGTGTATCCAAGAATTGTCTTAAGAAGGGACATTTTACAGCATATAAACATTGCTATTAGACATGGCTGTGGCCTGTGTATACTTCTAAGTTATATTCTGTGGATATCTAGTTTTCCACATCTGGTGACTCAGGGATCTGATTTTCATCTCTTATCTTAATTTTGTTCCTCTCAACTTGTAATCATCTGATTCTGAATACAGATCACTGTTGCTTGAATTGTCTACTCTCAAAGCTACCAATCAATGTGAATTATGTGGACATTTGGTGATTTGAGTGCCTGACTGGGCACTCTTAAGTTATTCTATATCTCCCTTTGGCATGTTAAAGAAACTATGTACTATTCTTACTGCTGATCCCATCTTAAGCTTTTAATTGATTCATCTGTTGTGTTGTTAGGTGGACCTCTATTGCTCATGGAGTTAGCATTTCTATTAAGGGGTGTCGGTTCTGAAGTTGTGTGGGTTACGTACCAGAAACCAGCCGAAACGGATGAGGTTGTATATAGTCTAGAGAACAAGATGCTAGACAGAGGAGTACAAGTGAGACATCTTTAGTACACTCCTTGCCCTGAATTTATACATTTACCGATGATCTTGACATGGTCATGAGTAATGACTCATCATAGATTGCGACCTGATGTGCTCCTTTTTCTCCCTACTAATTACCCTCCATGTTCCAGGTTCTCTCTGCAAAGGGTCAGAAAGCTATCGATACAGCTCTTAAAGCCGATTTAGTTGTTTTAAATACTGCTGTTGCTGGTAAATGGCTCGATGCAGTGCTCAAGGATAACGTTCCTCGTGTTCTTCCAAAGATTTTGTGGTGGATTCATGAAATGCGAGGGCATTACTTTAAGTTGGATTTTGTGAAGCACTTGCCTTATGTTGCTGGTGCTATGATTGATTCTCACACTACAGCAGAATATTGGAAGAACAGAACTAAAGAACGCCTGGGGTATGTCTTAAGTATCTCATGGTGGTTACTATTTATTTATCTTGCCAGCTACTTGCTAGCATTCAGTCTGCCTGTTGTTTATGGTTTGTGCCTGATGCCTGAAGTACAATTGTGGAGTTCGTTGTTTTCTTTTGGGGTTCCTCAAATGTTTTTAGGACACTTTGCTGTCTACTGCAACAACTGCCCTCTATGGATTTTGTCAGTTCTGGGTACATCAATAGCCATGAAACCCCCTCTGATATGAGAAAGTAATAGTACTACTAAGAAAAGTAATGTTTTCAGTTTAATGTTTATTTTTTGATAATTTAATATGAGAATTTTGGATTACGACTTCTCATGTGTGAGGAAGTTTGAGTATTTTAGGAAAACGGTCAAAGATGTGTTTTTTTACTTTCATCTGTGTCTTGTGATAAGGGTTTTAGGGAAAAGCTTTTTACTGGGTTCTCTAGTCTTATAAAAGTAAGATCCTCTGTATCTAAACCTTTTGAGCTTCTGTTACTGGATGGTGGTTTATTGATGTAATGGTTTGCCATTGTCGTGGAGAGCAGTGTCATTCCATGTGCCCTGTATCCTACATTTATTGCTGGTTTGGCATAACCTTGTTGTAAATTGTCAGCCATCTCATTCGAAGTATGTTAGGAATATATGAAGTGTAAAATCGGTGGTGGCTGGATTTGTAGTTGAGCTTGTGGTTCTGTTTAATTGAATCCTTTCTCTTTGAGTAAAAAATGCAGTTACACGTGGAAGCTTGTTTGCGTCAGTGTTTATTGCCAATTCTTGATTTGGTTGAATAATGTGAAAGTTTGCATATTCTGCAATTCATCTGCTTCTAGCAGGATCTAACGCTGAAGAATAATTTGAACTCTACAGAATACAGATGCCAAATACTTATGTTGTGCACCTTGGGAATAGTAAAGACCTTATGGATGTTGCTGAGAACACAGTTGCCAAAAGAGTTCTACGTGAGCATGTCCGAGAAGCTCTTGGTGTGCGGAATGAGGATCTGCTTTTTGCTATCATAAATAGTATGTTCCAACTTCCATTTAGTTTACCGTAGCCACTTATTGCTTTTGTTTGGCTTGGTAAGGGACATAATAGGAAAAGGATAATCTATATTGTCTGAGCAGGTGGCATTAACAGCTCGGCCCCATTTGTCCATTTGCCTTCTGTAAACAGTTAGTGAAGATGAATGGGTGCAAAGGAGAAAATATAAGAGAGAAGTAACTAGCATTAAGATCAAAGGTCAATGAAACTACATAAAATTGCTGCATTACCAGGGTGATATCCATGTTCGTTTTTTTTTTTTTCCCATCCATATGTAGCTTGATAGGGGCAGATCAGGAAGTTAGTGGGAACTGAAAAGTATGGCATTGAGCTCTCCAGCAGTTGATCAAATTTTGAGTTGGGAATTTGCCTATGCATCTTAGTGTACTCTTCAGGCATATGTTCTGGTGAATTGGTTTTTGGTACATATACTCATGCATTCAAATCGATCATTTGTATCTTCAAGCTAATCATTTGTGGCTGCAGGTGTTTCAAGGGGAAAAGGGCAGGATCTCTTTCTACGGTCGTTCTATGAAAGCCTGCAGATCATTAAAGAAAAGAAACTGCAGGTGCCTCCAATGCATGCCGTGGTTGTGGGAAGCGACATGAGCTCACAAACTAAGTTTGAAACAGAACTTCGCAACTTCGTCATCGAGAAAAAGATTCAGGATCGTGTTCATTTTATCAACAAAACCCTAACTGTAGCTCCATACCTTGCCTCAATCGATGTTCTCGTCCAAAATTCACAGGTATTTGCAGCCACACCTATCTTGTAACATGTAGCTCTCAAGCTCAATTAGCACTCTTTCCTCTTCAATAGATAAAAACATCTTTTCTTTTCAGTTTCTTTCGTCATCATCTCATATTTAAGTTTTTAAGCAAAAACATTGACTGCGGAAGAAATTGTTTTCATTGTCTTTGAGTCGCAGAATAATGCGTCTTATAATTACATGATTGAAATATCTGCTTCTGGCGGAATATGAACTTTGAGCATCTCACCGTTTTTTACATTTTTCTTGTGATGCAAGCATATTAATTTTTTATGTATATGGTAACATTACGTAAGCATCCATGTAAACAACTTAAAGCAGTTGCAGATCCCACCTGCTGATGGTGTTGCTAAATTTTTTGATGAATTGAGTACTTATTTTTTTCTGGTTGTTAATAAATCTGTCTTGTTGTTTTCATATAGGTTCTAAATTAAATACTACCTCCGAACCACTCAATTCCCCACATATCCTTTTTGACACTATTTGAATCTATACTTTTATTACCAATAACTCAAGATATATAATTAAAGAAATAATAAAATATTTTTACATAATAGTATTTGTAAATATAAATCTAACAATTATAGATTTATAAGTTTTTCAAATTTATTTTATGACTTAGTAATAGTTTGTCTTCTGTTTTCTTAATACAAGAAGTTGAACATTCAGTCAAAACTTCTGTATTAAACTAATATCTAGGTGTTATGTTGTGTAGACACGTGGAGAGTGTTTTGGGAGGATAACTATTGAAGCTATGGCCTTTCAGCTTCCTGTTCTGGTAAGTATTCTGCTTGATTCGTAATTTTCAACTGTCTCTAGTGGCACCTCTGCTTCGGTTACAGCAAAATAATCCGTTGCTAAACTCTGCTTGCTATATCTTACGACCAATAAGTCGCACTTATGACAAATCAGTTTTAAGTATCTATATAATCACTATACCCAGGATTTGTCAGCTATGATTTGGTTTATTTGACTGCTATATATAGGCAATAGCTTGAGGATTGACTTTGAGTTGCTATGACACAAGGACCCTCTGCCTTTTTAGTTAGTCGATTTATATGGTGAAGATGTTTATAATGGTTCATGTTTAACAATTGTCCAGACCTTTTTGAAAGATACTTCTACCTGGGATTCTAGCCTATCTTTTCATGCAGATTTTTTCTTCTGAACCCCAACTTGTTCTCTGTAGTTAAAGCAGTTCATTAATTATTGCCTTGTAAAAAAAAGGTGCTACTAGAAATCCTTCGGACAGTCGCATAGTTGCTCCTGGAAACCATCTTCACATTTATGACTACACTTCATTGTTTTCTGACATGAGGATTCGTTACTTTGTGAGAAGGGATTATCATTTTTGTGATGGTACTCATTAGTATTAGGAAAAATTACTCAAGAACCTGGAATTAACCTGTATGGATAGTTTTAGGTGTTGCCATTGTTTTGTCAGACTTGTTTGGTAGGATCTTGGCTTTTGATCGATCCCAACATTTTAATTTTGCACTTGCCATCATATTACTCTTACATCAGGGAACATCTGCTGGGGGCACCATGGAGATAGTCGTGAACGAGACAACAGGTCTGTTACATCCTGTTGGAAAAGATGGTGTTACCCCCCTCGCAAAGAACATAGTTAAACTAGCAACACATGTTGAGAGGAGACTCACAATGGGAAAGAAAGGCTATGAGAGGGTGAAGGAGAGGTTTCTTGAGTACCATATGGCAGAACGAATAGCATTTGTCCTCAAAGAAGTATTGAAGAATGCGAAGAATCATTCTTGATATGAAGAACATACCATCAGAATACCGAGGCTGAGATACTATCCCTTATTCGATGATAGTGATCCTCTCAAAGGCGGAATCAGTCACCTAAAAGATTGTACAATACTTAGGCGGGAAAGTAATACAGAGTACTTTTTTTAACATAGCCACATAGCCAGAGTTAGAAGTGGAGCAGTTTTTCAGAAATCACAATTGTACATCTTGAATTTTTTTAAAAGTAAAATAGTATGTGTCCATCCCTTTTTAATGCAATGATTATGATGTCGTCTTTGGAGATTACCAGAAGATATCGACACAATTGTATACCTTTGCAGACAATCTCAAACTTTAGGAAATTAATGTGATCTTAAATTGAGAGAAACACCAGAGAAATATCTCGGTGATCTGTTTTTTTTTTTTTTTTTGTAGAAAGCATACCCGTACAAGCTTGGCTTATTTGCAAAGCTATTCATGTGTAAAAAATGACTGGAGGAGTTGAGAGCTAATTCTATTATTTATATCCCTTAACAACCATCCAATTGCTGCTTAATTGATTGCAAGTTAGTTTGAGTTCCTCCCATCAGTCCACATCAATGCCAATTAAAGGAGTGAAGGATGTTACCAAATATACCGACCTTTACCTGATTGAAAGTTACAGATTTCCCAGTCAGGTAGAGGGAACAATGAATACACGTTGGGTCCATAACATTTAAGTCGAAACTTCAATGGACTGAAAGAGACGTTGAAAGACTCATTTTCTGCTCCAATGTTTTCCGGAACATATTCTGAATTCATCATAAAACAATTACTACGTTTATATTTTACATTTGAATGTCCTAATGCAAATTCTACTGTCTCGCTGTTGATATATCATGCCAACTTTTTGACAGTGGTTCTCTTAGTAAGTTTGTATCTGACCATCCTCAAGATCTTGTAGAACCAATATGCGCTCACAAGCTGTAATCCCAATGCCATTGCCTGGATCAGTAATTAAAGTGTAGGTAAGATGAGCATAATATGGAGTTCAAGTATACTTGATAGATAATACCGGTGACAAAATATACCTGTATCTCTCAAATGTAAATTACATACCTTTATCAGGAGGGTATTGTCAGCAGAAATAGTGCCATAAGTAAGATAAGGACCTCCCACCATCCTTGCAGCAGAGAATATCACTGCAAATAATATCTGCCAGAAAAATAAAGAGTAAAAGTTTCTGTGATCTCAACAACAGATATGAATTTTTTTTTTTAGGATTTGCGTGCTCCTTTCATACAAGAAAATATATTGCTTAGTTACAATCTCTTTTTATAGCCAACGGGCTGAAGAAGGTAGTAGAATATATATATA
>CAAKMY010122622.1:0-16865 GCA_901111285.1 Corrigiola litoralis | reverse complement strand
AAGTCTTTTGAACTCTTATATTAGTGCTAGGTAAGAAACGACTTGGTAAATTTATGGATTTATGAGGTGTTATCTTACTGTATCTCCTCCGAAGTGATGCCTTTACATAGAACTTCATTGTCAACTTCCCTGCATGACCTTTTACCCCCTTAAATTAGAAGTTACTCTCATAATGTTCCAAGTGAAGCTGAGATGAACGTGAAAGCGAATATTATGCTTTGGCCTTTATGCCATAAGCAAGCATATTAACCTACATGTATGTATTGCATCGCATATTTGCATTCATCATTCTGTCTTTTGCACTTATTTGGAGGCTATCTTAAAAGGAGAGCTTGGGTAAATCCATCAGCAATGCAGCTAGTCACTGCAGTGATGCTTTCTACATAATTTCACATGATTGACAATCTGCTCGGGTTTGTGTATGTCTACTTTACAGGGCACCCAAAAGCAGAGGAAAAATGAGCTGCTTTTTCAGCAATTTGGAATCAACTATAAGACACTTCATCCATCGTGCCGACAAGGAACTTGTCTTCTCAAATGGCAGGTGAACATCTGCCCCTCTTAGGGTATTGTTAAAAGTTGTTTTGATCTGTGATTTATAAGCTTTATTGAGTTGATGAGAAAATGAAAACTACAAAAAGAAATTGACCATATTATCTTGACTCCCAACCCATTAGCAAGCCAGAAGCTTGTAGCTCTCCCTAGCAAAGATATTGTAGTTTAAGATCATTTGCACCTTTTGATAACAGAAGGTACTACTTAAAAAAAAAATCATTGTTTGAATTTTTTTGTCAATCCTGGTTATTTTCGTTGCTTTTTTCAAAAGTTTTTTTCGGGTGGCAGTTTCCAGGAGGATATATAGGTTACAACTTGGGTGTCCCTTTTTTCTCTTAAAGTATTACTTGTTCATTGATTGTGGATTTTTATGATGGAATTATTTAACTTGGGTGTCCCCTTCTCGTTTGTGTTTTGTAAACCAGTCGAGTGATCCTGCACTAAGTACCCGACACATCGATTCATCTCAGCCAATTGTTTCACTAGTTGACTACTTTATATGTCACTAACTTTTTTGTGGAAGTATCCGTGATTTTTGGTGGAGATGTTTCTCCCTAGAATGAATATGTTATAATTGCCATTTGTGTATCATTACACTTGACAGATTACATAATATTTCTCCTGATTTGATTTTTTATTGATTGCAGTTTATATTATCATTATATCATTGTAGTTTTGTGTTCCTTGGCCTATCAATCTTTGGTGGATGAATTTTTATTTTAATTAATTTTATCTTTTTTAACTGAGTTGAATTATTGTTTCTCGAAAATGAATGATGTGTACTGTCTTAATATGGTCGAGTGGAGGCAGGACTACTTGATTTTTTCCTCCTCCTTTCTCTTTTGTGTCCCTCCCCTGTCCTCCTTATTGGATATCTGAACGCATAATTAAGCTCTGAAATGTGTCATTATCAAATACCTTTTCCTTTCTATATGTCTTCATGCATGTTACAGTTTGATTCCCCCCCCCCCCCCTATCAAAATAGGTTGAAGTTGTTGTCAAGTACAAGGAAAATGGTGATCCTGTGAAAAGGTTGCGGAGAAAGGTGATGAAAGTCCGCTCAGAAAATATATTTAGTCAAAGCTTCTGGAATGAGCACTCATCTCTCGTTATGGAGCTGGGCAAATTTGAAGAAGACGTTCACAAAATTAGACCAGAATATATAGAATCATTTCAGTTCCAAGATAAACTGATGCTATCCACTTGGATAGTAGTCAGAATAGATGGTTGCCATTTCCACAGGTAAATCAAATGTGTGATTTGAAATGATTCAAATAAAGACACAAAACAAATTTATTTGAAATTCGTGCATATGTAGCTGAATTATGGAAAATCTATGTACATGAAGGTTAGACTAAGAGACTTTACTATGTGTGGCTGGTTTATCACGAGCTGAAGTATTGTGCTGTATCTGTTGCATTCCCTTTTATGTAGATATTAATTGGTAAATGCGATAACTGAAGTGTGTATTTCCTTTTATCAAATAATTTGGGAATTACGTAGTTACGTGTTTGTTGGTTTTGCTTTAAAAGTAATGTAGGATATAGTATTGAATACACATGACAAGGTGCTTTTACTGATGTCAGTTGAGCTTGCGCATCAGTTGTATTGAGCTATTATATAATGGGTTTGGTTTTGGTATTACCTGAGATGCTGTATGGAGCTGCAAGTGAACATATTTGGATTTTGTTAGGTTCTCTGATGTTCATGAATTTGAGAAGCCCAATGATGAACAAGCTCTGAATCTTATGAATTCGTGTGCAGCAGCGGTTGTGGACGAGTTTGAGGACATAGTATTTGCATATGGTGTCAGTGACGAGTTCAGGTATTATTTTGTCTTTTCATATACTGTTGCTTCCAACAGCTACTCTTTTCGTTCACTAGAGTAAACTTTTATCACTTTTGTGGATTGCAGCTTTGTGTTGAAAAAGGAGTCGAAGTTTTATGATCGACATGCTAGGTATCCGCTCCTCTATCCTTTTCACTTTTGACTTCTTTAATTTGCTTAGATGCACATTGATGAATTCTTTTCTGCTCTTCTTTTATTCCCTTCTCTCCTTGGCTGTTCATATAGTGATCTAATCTTTATGTGGGGAATCCCTCATTTTGTCATTCCAGCGGAATAGTCTCTGCTATGGTGTCTTTCTTTTCAGCAATGTACATCCGGAATTGGAAAGACTTTTTCTCACATAAAGAGTTGAGGTATCCCCCCTCATTTGATGGACGAGCAGTGTGCTATCCGTCTTCTGAGATTCTTCGAGACTACTTATCTTGGAGACAAGTTGATTGTGAGTAGTACCATGATCTCCCTTTCTATGCTTCTGCATGTTTTTCCTAGCAGAAAGTTTATTTTTGCTTCTTAATCTGTATAATACTCTCTCGTTATCATC
Source organism: Corrigiola litoralis (assembly GCA_901111285.1). Lineage (NCBI taxonomy): Eukaryota > Viridiplantae > Streptophyta > Magnoliopsida > Caryophyllales > Caryophyllaceae > Corrigiola > Corrigiola litoralis. The sequence continues at coordinate 13,920 of CAAKMY010122622.1, read as the reverse complement.
TTTCAACTTGTTGGAATGAAATCTTTACATCACTGTGGTGTTTTAAGTTGTCGGTGCTCTTATAATAATCATGTTGTATACTTACGCTCGCATGTAGATGGGGATGGAAACTAATATGGGAACCACACAGGGACAGGGAAATGAGATTTTTCTTTAAATCAAGGGTAAGGGTACAGTCACTAGAAACTGTTGAAAAAGGAAACAACAACATTACATTACCCCAATGTTTTTGAAGAGGCTCCCCTACAAGCGGAGTAGGGGAGGGGATTACCCTTGGGTAAAGGGAAAACACATAAAATTAAAAGATGAACTAATTCGACATGCACTTCAATGGTCAAAATTCTGTCATGCCTCACTACTGTAATTCTTGCAAGCTAGTCAATTATTTTGATCGTCACAATTCAAAGTGTACCATGTTTCCTGAAACTTTTGTGCCCCTTCATTGCCTGGACATAGTACGCCAGTGACCAGGTGTACCAGAGCTTGGCAGTACTCGTACTATATACTTTTACGGCATTCAAATGGATTAAGTACTTGCTATATTGCATGTTCAGGTCATATTAACAATCAGTACAACACCTGTTTCTGGATGCTGGTGAAGGCTGGAAGGAGCAAACCTGAAGCCCAAGATTATTTGAAGGTGGCCTATTGATAGTTGTTATGCCAAATTTCATATCAGTTAATTGTAAAAGCTGACTACGCTGCATATTCTGCAATTTGTAGGGAACTCAAACACAAGAGAAGAACAACTTGCTTGATCAAAATGGTATGGACTACAATGCACTACCAGACATATTTCGTCGGGGTTCATCCGTTTTCTGGGATGAGGTTTGCTTGTCCTCTCTTTTGATTTCTTCTTTTTTCCTATATCATCTACGGAGTATTATGTTTTGAGTAGATCCAGTAACACAGGATAAGCCTAAAATGCTTCTGATAAAGCAATCAGCAATGTGCAACACTAAACAAACTAGGGACTTGGGGCCTGTTCTCCTCAACTTATTTCTACTTATTTTCAGGAAAAATAAGATAAGTTCAGAAGAAGTAAGAAAAGTTCAGATAAAATAAGTAAAGTTCAGAAAAATAAGCAAAAATAAGTAAAGTTCAGAAAAATAAGTAAAAATAAGTAAGATAAGTAAAAATCAGTGAAGTTGAGCTATGAAAACAACATGAATCAGGAAAAATAAGTAAAAATAAGTAAAGTTCAGAAAAATAAGTAAAGTTCAGAAAAATAAGTAAAAATAAAAAAAGTTCAGAAACAATCAGGAAAAATAAGAAAAATTCAGATAAGATAAGATAAGATAAGTGAAAATAAGTTGAAGAGAACAGGCCCTTACAATCATGTTGAAATAGGGGGAACTTAGTCATTAAACAAGCAAGTTTCTATTACGTCCTTCAATTGGTATCTCTATTTCTACATGCAGGAATGCAAGATGCACAGTAATGAACTTTCTAGAAAAAAAATTGTGATTGCACATTGTAACATAATTGATGAAGATTTCTGGGAGGCACACCCATGGATCCTTAATGACAAGTGGCCTTAAGAGAGCCGTTGCTGGATTAGTTCGATCTCATATGTACGTACTTCCTTAGCTCCTTGTATTGCTATTTCTTTCCTTGTTTTATTTCCGTGAATTATTGGTAGAAATACTGTCAACATAAGCAAAGATTTGGGATTTTGTACTGGTAACTGGTAACTGGTAAGTAAGTAATATATCTACAAGCTTGTGGCTTAAACAACTGATTTGCGAAACCTGGTCAAGTCGTTCATTTTTTGAGGACGGTGACATGAACAAAGACTGGAGTTCTGCGACCTTTAGAGCTCCAATGTTACTATCTCGTGGATGTTTAAATATTTTATTTGTAAAAGAGTTTTCGGGTCTGTATTTGTTTTTTTTATTATTATTTTGGGGTTACACTGGAGAAGCTATAATACTCTAGGACTCTATTGAATATGACCACTCATATTGAATTTGGTAATTGAAACAATCACCATATCCCCTGTGGGGAATAGTTTCATATGGGCAGCAATAGGCAAAATGGTAAGAACTGTAGCCCTCTGTCCATAACATATGTATTTATCTGTATTTTCCAAAGGGATTTTACAGTCTCATCATAAAACATAGTGAGAAATTCTACCACGTTTCTGATTCTATTGGGAATCAAAATAGATATGGAATATGATTCATCCTTAGATTCCAACCCAAAACATCATGTGAGTCAATATTCAAATCATTAAAAGTACACCGTAGAATCCTGTTTTGCATCAACTTTTGACAGAAAAAGAAGCTTGACGTTGAAAGAACTGCCCATGCATGTATCTGAATATCATAGCCTGCGTGATTATCACCTGTGATGTTATATGAATCAGACAAAAAGGACTTTGGCAAAGATTTTTGGTCCAACTGAGTATTGTTATCGCCTAGACTGGAAGACAGTGACCACGCCCACCAAAGCACTCCTTTCGCTTTCCCAGTGACTACAAAAAATGTGGTAGCTTTGTAGTGTATTTAAATCAGAAATGCTTATATTATACACGTGCTTTATGCGCAGCCACCTACGCCCCCCTCCCCAAGGACCCAGCAAACTTGGCTCTTCATGGAATGTAGTAGTAGATGTTCATAATATACATGTCCCACTGCATTTCATGATATATATGTCCCACTGCATGCTTTTGTAAAGGAGGCATCTTCATGGAATGTAGTAGTAGATGTTTCGGATTATTATTTCGCCACACAAGATTAAGTATTAGTTAAGTATCTTGTTATTAGAAGGTTAGTTTTGTTTGTATATTGCCAAAGAAGGGTCTTTCTTTTTCAATAGAATGTTTGGTTTTATAAAGAAGGGGCATTTTCGAACGTTCCTAATAATAAACTCCCTATATAAACCGTCCCAAGTAGCTTAGCTGATTATCATACTTACACTTCCAACTTCAGCCGTCTTTTAGCATTTCCCCATATACTTAGCTGATCACTCTCCTTCCCCACCAGCTGTGACAGAATCACAAGAAGCAGTAGAAGGAAGATTAGATGGCTGAGGCGAAACAAAGTCCCGTGATGATCAGCGGATCACAGAGAAATCAGAATGACCGTCTGATTCCGATGAGAGGGCAAGTGAAAGCTGAGATTGCTAGGAGTTTAGCCAGCTCTGTTGCTGCCATCTTTGCTATGTCTAATCAACGTCGTCGCTCTACCAAATCACGCCAAACCTGATGTTCTCTTTGCTTTTTAAGCTGTTTCCTACGATGTTGAGATTTTCATGTTTTCTTGGTCTTACACACTTTGTTCTTCGCTACTTAAGTTTATGTAAGCTTATGGGAAGATATATGTGCCTCGAGCATGATTTTGCACTTGGTTGTACATTAATAGCGGTTCAGTAGCTTTTCTTCTAACATTATATATATAATGAAACTTTCTGTCATTCGGAGTGTATGAATTTTCTGCCTAAATTTTACTTTGATGTTCATCTTCGAAAGTTCGAAGTTCTACCTAAGCTTATGTCAATGCATTTCTCGCTTTAATTTTAAAACAAAGTAATCGAAAATTCAGATACGACTAAACGTAAACTTTGGCGTTTCCAGCATTTGCCAGCAAGTGTGCCTCCCTGACGACATTTCTTGTTTTCTTAGAGACATTTCTTGCTCAAACAGAAACTCGCATTAGTCGGTATGTTTTGTTCTTTTCGGTTTGATGTTCGGATGAGTTGGGTTTTGTGGCTTGTTTATTTAACGTGGATTTCCATAATTTCCGTTTGGATCAGTAGACAAATATAGTTAAAAGATATAGACTAATTTTGATTTTGATTTTAATTTTAATTTAGATCTAGTCACTAAAAAAGTGAAGATTGTCACTTTTTATTAACATGATCATAAAAATAACCAATCAAACAAATAAAATGACTATTCTAAACCATCTATTTTAACTTAAAATTAAAAAGTTTTTTTAATAAAAAGTGACAATCTTCACTTTATTAGTGACTAAATGAGAGACATATATTTTTTAATAAACCATTTTTCACTTTATAAGACAATTAATGGTCATTTTGCTCAATTTAGCTCAGACCTTCATGATGCAGACTCAGACATTACTCAGTAGAGGCGCAAGGTGCATGTGGAAATAACTCAGTACTTATTACTGAATTGTAGGTGTCAAAGTAAGATTTTTTCTATAAACAAAAATGGTTTCTTCTTAAAATTATATTGGAACCTATTAGGCTATTACTTGATGTTGTTTACATATCCTACTTGTTTATGGGTCTCCTATGAAGAAAAATCGAATGCATCAATGTCTTTAAATTCTGTTTGTAACATTTATGAATTATAACTAATTAATTTAATTATATTATTAGTATTTTAAACAAAAAGACTATCTTTACAATATCTATTTGGGGAAAAATATTTATCTATCGGATTACATTTGGTTTTAATTTCTACTATCTTTCCTATCTGTTTGTCGTCTAATCACTCGCTGCACATTATTCTTTAAACAACTACTATATCTGTTCGTAAATCTACAGTTTATTCTTCCACATGTGGACATCTTGAAAGTTCAACAAACTCTATATAATTTCAATTTTCAAGTCCTTGACAACTGCATGATACCTAAAAACATTTGGTCGAGTATGTGAACAAGTACAACTTGATGTATTATTATACATCGAAAGAATTGGCGTGATTATATGGGAAATTCAATAACGATACAGTTTATAAATTAATATACTTTTGAAATAACTTTGCTTATGCATACGAACAAATACACTTTACAATAAAGCAATGAGAAATCTCCATGCTGCTGGTAAAAGGTCAAGGATTAATTTAAAGGTGATGGTTGACGGCTTGACCCCCTCAAACGTGCGACCAGTCAATGGAGGAGGTCAAGGTAGTCTGAAATCTAAATTCCAGAAATTTGTCCCTGATTCATTCCACACACAGACAAAGCTTCACTGAACTATCTATAGTATTAAAGGTTCGAAAATGAATCGACAAAAGTACTTTTCTGTTAGAATCTGTCAATTTTAAGTTGGTTTGATTAATTAAAATGAAAATTGGGATTTCTCTGGTTTTGAGGTTTAAACTCTTCTATTGTTATCTAATGAGGAATTCTTGCTTGAGACATATGCCCCTCCGTCCGAGCTTGTTGCACAGTTTAGCGCAGTTAATTGGCATACATGATTTTCAAGCTATTACATCTTCTTTTTTTTTTCTTTTTTTGACATAAGCTATTACATCTTCTGAGCAATTATTCAGGACATACTAAAAATAGCTACTACTAGTTTCTACAGTAAAAAGGGATAAATTATCAGTAGTTACTAGTTAGCTATTAACTTCACTTATAAATAAAGTTAAAGTTTATTTTTTCATAGTAATATACTCCGTAGTAATACAAGTTGAAACCATGTGATTTACATGCAACTTTAATTTGCTCTGAACTTTGATTATGTAGTAATAGTAATGCTTTTGGGAAAGGCAGCATCATATCTTTGCGTAAACCACCGCATTATGCCTATACACCATCGCTGTTGTACACTCAACTAATGAGTAGATAAACATGATTAGTTTACCATAATCTCTCAATAAAAGTTCAATCATTCACATGGTTGAGCACATAACTGATCATAACATTCTTCCATTTCTTAGCAAATACTAAGACTAGTGGCTCTCTTTTTCGAGTTCAAAAGAAAAGTTCAGCTGGCTGAGAAATGGAGTCCAATGATGATGAACGGCGCACAAAGGGGGAATTCCAACCACATGATGCAAATAATTTGTGATGACAGATTTGAGTAAACTTCATCTTTTCTTGTGCATCACAGTGCAACGTAATTCGAATGATTTGTTTCTTTGTTACCAGTAGTTTGCTCAAGATATCCTGGATCGATCTAATTAATATGTCTCTATGTAATCCTAGTTGATACACGTACAAACCAAACTTAGTGCTACCTCTATTGATGATGCTACATTATATTGTAGTCAGTTGAAACATTTATAGTGTAATGAGTTATGTATTCATATGTGATAATACTAGGAGGGGAAAGGTTTAGTATTGAAGATAAGAGAAAAACATAAAATAGCAAGGTAATATCCGTGCGGATAGATGCAGCTATACACGGTCCGGTATGGGCTAAAAGTGCAACTCTCGGCCTCGGTCGAGTATGACAGTTTTCGGGTGGTTTTTGTCCGTTGTGTCTTAAACTCTACTGTTATTGATGCATTCTTTCTCTAAAATCTAAAGGGCTATAAGAAACAAAGAAGCCACACATATGAGCGGACACAAGAAATATAATTGTCGACCAAGACTTTCTCTTTATTAAATTTAGACTTTTATTTACTCGTTAGTGCATTAAATTACATTTGACACTCAAACACTTTCAAAACCCCCCATTCGATTACTTTGACACATTAAGCATACATAACTCTCATACTAGTTTCCTGTGAATTTGATACCGTACTCTCCTAATTATATAGTTCCCTGTGAATTCGATACCCTATTTCCCTAGACAAACTTGAGTGACCATACGACTTTGTCCTTCCAACATCTATATATTTTCAAGTCCTCGACAACTACTATACCTGAAAATGATTTGGTCAAGTATGTGAACAAGTACAACTTGATGTATTATTATAACTTTGAAAGAAATCGCGTGATTATTGGAGAATCCAACAGCGATTCAGTTAATTATTCTATGACAATATGAACCAAAGTGGGTATTATTCAAATAGCTTTGCTTATGCTAACGAACATAAACACTTGAAAATAAAGCAATGGGAAACCTCTATGCTACCGGTAAAAGGTCAAGGATTAAATTTAAAAGTGATCGTTGACGGCTTGACTCCCTCAAACGTGCGACCAGTCAATGGGGAGGTCAAGGTACGTAGTCAGTTGTCTAGAATCTAATTTCCAGAAAACTCTGTCCCTGATTCATTTCACACAAGACAGATCTTCAATGAACATACGGAGTAATCTTTAACATATCCGTTCGATATATCTAGTATAAATTAAAAGTTCTTATGAAAATGATATCAATGAAATACTTTTTTGGCCATCCCAACTAATTGTATTCTGCCAATTTTGAGTTGGGTTAGCTAGTTAAAATCGGAGACGAGATTCATCGATATCTTGTTTTCATGTTTAAACTCTATTAATGGTATATCTGTAAATCGAGGACTTCTTGCTTAAGATATGTGTCTCGATCACTAGTCAGCATATTGATTAGTATAGTTAAGTGTTGTGCTTAGCTTTCATGCTACTGTATCTATCGGGAGTTTATTAAGAACACATCACAAATAGTTGTTGCACATCTCAATATTAAAAAAGAAAAAAGAAAACAAGCAAGCTAAAGCTCATACATTAATACAAGTTAAAACCATGTGATATATATGCAACTGTAATGTGCTCTAAACTTTGACTATAATGAACAACATTCAGCATATATAGTATTAATTGCTTTTGGGAAAGGCAGCATCTTTGCGTAAACCACCGCTGTATGCCTGTATCCCATCATTATTGTACACTTAACTTGCTAAATACTCAACTAGTGAAGAGATAAACATGATTAGTTAACATTATCGTTGTGCCAAAAAAAGGGGGTACTTTTGGAATGTTAATCCCTATATAAAAGTCTAATCATCCACATGTGGTTGAGCACAGAACTCATAACATTGTCCACTTCTTAGCAAATACTAACACTAGTAGGTGATCTCTTTTTTGAGTTAGTTCAAGAGGAAAGCTCAGATGGCTGAGAAATGGAGTCTTATGATGACCAACGAATCGCAAAGGGGAAATTCCAGTCGTTTGATCCCAAAGAGGGGGTCAGGGGGCAGGTCAAAACAGGGTTGTGAGGAGTTTGGCTCACTCAGTAGCCTCCATATTATCTCTTTCCAACCAACGTGGCTCTACTGCTCGGTGAAGTTTGCTCGCATTTGATCATTAACCTCCCGACAAAAATAAGGCCCTTTATCTTAATGGAAAGTCCTAAAGCGACCAGATGCACTTCATATATTTGTGTAACTTTATTAGAGTTTTTAGAAGATACTTTGTGCCCTGACCCCGTATTAATGTAGCACTGTTTTTCTTTTTGTATATAATAGCCCCAAATTTGTTCCCAGCTAAGTATTTGAGAATTTTTATCCTGCTTATATTATTTGGTACAGATTTCTCCATGGGCATATGAGATCGTATGGGAATGGTTGCTGATGGTATACTGGTGTTTAGTAATGCTGATGCACATACAAGCTAGTTCATAAGTTAACATCAATTATTTGAGGAATATAATTGTAAGTTTCGTCCCAACTAACTTATAGTATGTGGCTATATCCAGCTAACGACTTAGCGTAACCTTGAGCCTTGAGGTGTCGCAACTCACAACTCACAACCTGAGAAAGGGCACATACATGAACATATCCATGTTGACGTTGCTGACCATTCAGTCATAACATGCATGGACCAATATTTGAATAAATTAGAACTTGGCAAAAGCAATGTGAAACCTCTGATCGGTAGAAGCTTGTAAAAGCTAAACTACTTGAAATTGACCATTTACTCTTTAGAATAAATCATTACTCAAGGAGGTCAAGTAGTTTGTAGTCTTTAATTTTCAGTAGCACTTTTGATCAAGCTATTGCAATTGATACTGAAATTAAAGATATCGCATAGGTTTTTTAAAAGTTGACGAAGTTAGGGTTATGTTACCAAACTGGGAGAAGTTTAATAACCGAGGTAACCAAAATGATATTAGTAAAAGATCAGATAACCATAGTGAAATTAGCCAAAAACTCGGTCCAACAAAATGTAAATTTTCCAAAAATTTAAGTGAGAGGATTATGCTTTCTTTATCTAAACATTTGTCACTCTTTTTTAACCTCTTTAACAAATTAAACCAAGAAAAGAAAAGAAAATGACATCACCATACACTTCGTGGGCAAAAGAATGACAGATCTTTCTGTCCGACAAGAATCCCACCCATTAGATCATAATGCTAATGAGGCCAAGAAAACAACATCCTAAATTTTAGATCATAACAGTGCTTCAATGCTAGAGAAACTAAATTACCTATACTCCGTACTTTATAGAATTATAGGTACCGATTCCTATTTGGCTATTTCATTTGCATAATGTAACACATTGTATAGAGTATAGCTGTATAGACACCAAAAACTCAATAAGATTTGATAAAATATAAGACAAAGATTCATTTCCAAACACATGATATAGGCTATAACATAGCTAAATCTGTACAAAGCTCCGCAGTTTTTGCACCATAAAGCTACAAATATGGGAGCCAAGAAGGAAAAAGAAATGATCATCGATCACAAAAGATGATCATAGGACTAAACTGGGATTCTAGTCAACGGCCTAAATTTAGCGACCACGCTGAGAAGTTGACGTGAGAGAGAATATGGAAGCAACAGAGTGAGCTAAGCCCTTTACAATCCTGCCTTTAACTTGACCTCTCATGGGGATTGGACGGCTTGGGGAAGTACTCCTCTGCGATGCACTCTGAAAGTTTACCAAGATCTTCCTTGCACCTCCTGCCATTTGATATGATTTTCTTGATCGAATTTTGATGGTGTGCTATGTGTTTATCAGTAGAAGAGAGTACAGTAGAGCAAAGCAGAGAAAACTATGAAAGTGTGTTGGTAAATTGGTAAGTTGAGATGTTTTGAGATGATTCTAATGAAGGTGAAGGTGTTGTTTATATAGGAGTTGAGCTAATGATAGGCCCCTGGTTTTCGCCATATTTACACCTCTGGTAGACACTATATTTTTTCAGAAAATGAAAGCAGACAAAAATTATATAATGACGGTGGGGGAATTGATATGTCAAATACAATATCTTATATAGTTATATGATATCAGTAAATTTTAAGTTAAAAATAGACATTTTTTATTATTAAGTTTAAACAAATATTTTTATTACAATGCTTATGAAAAAAGATCATTTAAACTCAACTTGTATCAAGTTTAAATTTTAAGTCCATTTGTTTGTGTATGTCAAATACTACTCTTCAGTTTTTATCCTTTTACCACTAGACTAAGCTTTTTTAAATTTGGCTACAAACATATTCAAAATACCAATACAAAATCCTTATATTTAATTATTGTTCAAATCATAGATCGTTGTCATTTTTTTTTTTGAGGATAATATTAGGGGGGGGGTTAGATTTTATTAACCAATATCAAATTCCGCTAACTCATCCAATACAATCTCTCTCCCACTAGAAAAACAATATCTAGTCACTAAATGAGCAACTGTGTTACCACATCTCTTCACATGAGAACAACACAACGAAACAACTGAAGATCCCAAATGAATGATCTCATCCACTAAGAGATCCAAAGGAGATAAAAGCTTTGAGCAATTGTTGTTTAGATCATAGATCATTGTGATGTTTGTTTAGTCCAATGTATAATGTGGAAATAAAAATACAAAATCATGGGAGTGTTCATATGTTTTGCTGCCTTCATATGATTTGCCTCATCCATGAATTTTTGCTAAAGGTTGATTAGAATGAATGAAGCCAAATTTTATATCTAAAATGCTAGAGGAATTCATACGTTAGATATATTAATGAAAATGTTATGACATTAACTTCACTTATATTATAGACAAACATTATTAATTGATTTAAATATTCAAATAAAAAAGCGTACAAAATTAGAAAATAATTGACTTAAATAACTCTTAAAATATCTGATTTTGAGCATAATCTTATAATATATTGTGATGATAACTCTGAGGACATAAGCCCACATGGGTTGGCTCAACTTTTTAATGTGAGAGGTGGGAATTCTCTTGGTTTCAAGTTCAAATCCTTCTAATGACAACTCTGGAAGGAATATTTGCTTGAGACATATACCAGTTGAGTCAGAGCCCGTATCAAAGATAACGGCTGTGGATTCCCACGTTATGAAAAATAAATAAAAAATCTATGAGGACATTCTAATATTCACGTGAGATATCAAGTGACACTAGCTTGCACAAACCCGATATTGTTGGAAACATTATAAATCTTGGTTCCGTCCTTCTCAAACATCCCTATCAAAATTGAATGCTTTCACCTGTGATTGATGGGTGATAGTGATATCCGTACAGGGTTACATTTTTATTCATGCATCTGAAATAAATCTGAATTGGATCCTCATGCATGTATCTAAACTCAATCTGAACTTCTTCTAGTAAAGTGATTAATGCTCTAGTGAATTGGTTAAAGCTTTCACGAAAACGATATATCCCACTCAAACATTAGAAATCCCATTACTAGTTAGCAGAGGGACACGGGGTCAGAAAAAACCTTTTCGCGTATAAAATAGCTCATCGATCACTTCACTAGTTCACTGACTCAATGTACATACACCACTTGGCAGCTTAAAATTCAAGCTTTTGAACCTATAATACCACGTGATTTGTATGCAACTTGCTTCATTTTTATAGTATACACTTATATTTTCAATGCCACTGCTTTGAACTTTGGTAAGAACAACTTGACCAAAAGCACATATTCCCATAATTATAGGTCACTTGAGCTATCGATATTGCTTGCTTGCGATTCGTTGGAGATAAACTTGACTAATGGATGTTATTATGGGGTGAGCAATACCGGGTACCCACCCCTAAACCGGTTTCAAATTTTAGGTATTGGAACCGGAGTTGTAACAACTGGTTCCAAAAATGCTGGAACCGGAACCGAAACTGACGGTTCCAATACTGGTTTCGGGTACCCGATTTACTATAATAATAATAATCATGATGATTTTTTCTTTAAATATGTGAGATTTTTGTACTAACGATCCAAAAGCTCATAATTATCAAATTTAATTAGTGTTAAGATCATAGAAAAGTAGAAAGTAAACTCATAAAGCATACATAAATTATTAACTAAATACAAAAATCACAATATCTTAATAGAAATTACATAAAAGTTAAGTTTACACTTATAAATTTAGCGGTCCCGCGTACCTGACGGGTTCCGCTTCCTTAAAAAGTGAGGAACCGATACCGGAACCGCTTCAACCGGTTCCTAACTTGAACCGGAAACGCTACAACTTGTTCCAGTTTTCGAACCGTCAGTTCCAAGCGGTTCCAGGGCCAAATACGAGTACCCGGAATTTTCGCTCACCCCTAGTTATTATTGGTGATGTGTGATAGCTCTTGCCAAAAGCAAAAAAGTTGAGGCTTTATTTGGTTGGTCATTATCCATAACTAAGCTCAATCATCCTAAATCATTGAACACAAATCTTAGCGGTACTTCAAAATTTACCGAAATACCACCTTCAGCTCATCGTGTTGGGATTCTTTAAAGTTGAAAAATAACACTAAAGTGTAGAATTTACCCATAATAGTATTAATGTAAGTTTCACTTTTCCCCCTTAGATACTTTGGGCATGCATCCCATTTTTCATGCTACTTTACTATTTATGGTAAATTGTACCAATTTTATGAGAATTAACTATAAGGGATCCAAGCCCTAATATATAATCAACCGATCATAACACACAAATTCTAATAGTCGGATCACAAGGAGTGACCAAGTTAAAAGCTAATAGTAAAAAGGGTTAATCGTACATCATTTTTTTGTATGTACGTTTTTCAGAATCTAATTAATCAACATTGTTATGTAGCTCGTTTAAATGTGTGCGTGTTTTTTTTTTTTTTTTGTTGAACAAAAGAGGCTCCTATGTAATTAAATTTCTTCCATTGTAGATTTCTTGTACTGTTGGGTGCATATTTTAGCAACAAAAACGTAGTTAGTGCCTAATACAGTAAGAAATAAAAATAGAAAAGGTTAATGGTACATGATCGACTTGGCATAGATTTTTAATGTATAATGGACTATACTATGACATAAAACAGTTTGATGTTTTATCCATCTACTGGTGCTAAAGTGATGAATTGCAAGTTGATTAACGTTTACTCCATTTGTAAGTGGGGATCGGGTAAACTAAACTTGAGGTGTCACAAATTGATAAAGGGCAATGACGATCCATGATACTGCCCACAACATGGCTAATTATTCAATGACCTATATAAGCACTTTAAAAAAGCAATGTGAAACCTCTGCTTTGGTTGTAAATGGTCAAATTTTTTAAAGTGATTGTTGATCCTTTCACTAGCCACCAGTCAAGGAGGGTCAAACACTACTCAAACCACAGTCCATTCTTACCAGCCCAACTTTAGAAGATGTCGATCAAACCAAATTAGGATGCTAGTTGTGACTGCATTTGGAATTCTGTGCAAAAACTTAACACACCACCATTGGATGTAATTGGACACATTTCTTCTTATATGTAATACATGAAAGTAATGGTTAAGATTGGAGTTAATCATAAGATATCAATTATGCAATGACATATGCAAAGACATAAGAAAGTATGGAAAGAGCATTTTTATTGATAGTGATGGGTTACAACTCTCGTTCTTCTATTACTTTCATTATTCGAGGTTCGATATTGATTTTATATTGAGAGGAGAGGGATTAATATTTATCTATAGTACGAGTCTTAACTTCTTATATTTATTCACAAAATTCTTGTCTAAAAGGCTACAACTATGTTGGGTCGTAGTGAGGACAGTGGTCGAAGTAAATGACTCCCACTTCTCAGTTGCCCCACTTTGCTGATATTTCTCTTACATGTTTGAGCAACTTGAATACGTAGTATGATTTTTGTGGAGGAAGGTGAGCTTGCACCAAAATACGCGTTCAGGGCTAATCCATACCGATCTGAGCTGGGCATAGGCGTGGCAGGATAGGTTTGCATTTTTGAGCCCAGTTTATACAGATTGTTTTCTCCCAATTTCAAGACATAGAAAAACTCATTACTCCCTTATTCTTTACACCTAGAACGTGGAAGCAAACTTTTGAAGTCAATGGTCTCCAGAACATGGTCTTGTCTATACCATCTTATATAGTTATATATATATATATATATA
>CAAKMY010122599.1:0-13180 GCA_901111285.1 Corrigiola litoralis | reverse complement strand
CTTAAGTCAGCGAACTGAATGTGATGAAAGCATGCAAGGACTTTTGAATTCAAGGAATAGTAATCCAATGATTGCATAGAATGTTGCCTTTTCACCTACCTCCTCACTGATTTTTAGGAGGGTTTATATAGGGGTGCCCCTCTAGGGTTTAGAGGGGGAGTCACTTTCCTTTCCACAATTCAACCCTTGTTGGGCTTGGTCTTATGGTATATGTAGTTGATGCAGGCCCAAACAGGGTTTACCCCTTTAGAAGGGGTGTTTGCCTTGCCCTAATGGGAAGACCCATTGGAAGGGAGACATGGCTTCGCCATTGCTTGTGCCTGACCTTTGACCGGAGTCAAGAAAGTCAATGTAGCCGGGTTAAGGATATTTTGACCGTAACACCTTTCAAGGTGACTAGTTCTCGAAACATAATCTAATCAAGGAATCTCCTTTCGACAAAACCCGAAACTACAGCATTCAAACAAATAACTTTAAAAGACTAAAAGTTATTAATCTAGATGCATCAACCACTTTCTATAAATAGAAAAGTCTTATTGACTTACTAAAATTAGCTTAAGTCTCATAAAGTCAACTCTTTGACTTTTTAACTTAAAAGTCAACCTAAGTCAACCATACTCCAACTAGTCAACTACTAACCCCAATCATCAAGGATTCGCAAACTTAACTAATTAACCAACTGAACCAACAATTAACAACACATAAATTCTGATCAATGTTGGTTTGACAGCATTAAGCTTCTTCGTATATTTTGAACATGTTGGCCCTATTTTGATTATGGGCTTGCCTATTTAAGATGGTTTGTGGGTCTGCCAGGGTATGCCTTGGTTTGTTGGTCTGTAAACAGTTTTGGTGATTTGCCTTTATTAATACACTTACATTTTTGGCAAAAAAAAAAACAATTACCAGCACATAAATTCACAAACAACAACAACAATGATAAGCAACTCGGTCACAAGGCCAAGTCACCCCATGCGCACAACCCGAGGGAGGACGGGGCAACAAAGCCACCATCGCACCACCACCACAAGCGAACAGGGGTGGCGTAGCGGCGACAATGGGCAGCAGCCCCACGTCTGCACGTTTACCCCTGCTCGGCTCCTCCTCCTCTCGGCTTCCATCACTCTATCTCCTCTCAGTCCCTACTAGGCCACAACACACACACACCAACAATCACCAACAACACCACCAAACATCAACCCAACCACCACCAAAGCCGCAGAATTAACAAAATTACCCCTAGGGCATACTCATATATGCATAACACAAACCAAAAAACCAGAATCCCAACTTTTTGAAAACACCTGAAATCATAACTTTAAATGATGCCCATATCATTAAAAATACTAAGAACTCATCAACATATTGTTATAAAACCATTAGGCATAATTTAAGATCATAATAAAGCATAAAGATGGGTTTCTTTAAATTCAAGACATGTTAAAATTAATAAATTTAACATATATAATGAAGTAGTAATAATAAAATAAGGTTAGGAATAGCTTTGATGAACTTACCAGGCCAATCTTTGAAAGGTATCACAATGGTGGTAGAAGAAAGGAAGAAGAATAGGCAAAACCCTAACTTTTGTTTTTAGTTATGCGTGTGAGGAGAGTTTAATAGGAGATATTTTTTTTATTTTTTTTAATAGATGTTTTGGACGGTTTTGGGAAGAAGGAATGAGTGAGCTTTGACCCATCTTGTCCTTTTACTTATCCCAAAGGTGCTTATCTGATAAAATAAAAGCCCAAAGTGGTTTTCAATGTAAAATCAAGTCCGAACACTTATACAATAGTGTTTTAAGATTCAACATAAGTTTGGAAATAATCATCATCAAGTCATCTATTTATACAGTACTGTTAAAAAACGTTCAAGCCCAGACATTGCGCCACGTCATCTTTCACAATATCGTGCCACATAATTATGCATGTCCCTACCTTCCAACATAGCATAATAAATGCAATTTTCCATCTCTCTATAATTATTAAAACCTATAAATGAAAATCAATCTCACAAAAACTATGCAAAGAAATAATAATAATAAATCTGTAACATAATGTATAATGAGTGTCGATTGACATCAATATTTATCATTTTCCCACTTCAAACTTAATGCATGGAGAAATAAAAAAACATCTATTGCACCTAACTCTGTTAAAATAAGCAATTTGAATGTGCCAATTATATGCATAGATCTATAACTTTACTGTCAAATGAAATAAAATCATAATTTCCAAGACATCGCCAGGTCCAAAAACTAGTTTGGTATGAAATACTTAAAATATCATAAAAGCGAGGAAATATAACATCTAAATAAGGAAACAACCTTTAAAACAAACGACCCCCAATAAAATAGTGTCACCAATAACCCTTAAATATTGCGGTGTCACAAGAGCGGTTGTGAGTGGCCAAACACAAACGAGAAGGTAAACAAGAAAATGGGAACAAATACTTAAAAAATGTGACAAACTTGGAATTATTAATTGGAATAATCAAAACCTGGGAATAAAAATGGAAGCCAGACAAACATGGAAATATACTTCGCACGTGTATACAATCCTAAGGGTACAACTTTATTCGACTTTCTCATTACATTCCCACCTGATTATCCTATAAGGGAGTCTAAAAGACTCAGGTATAATAATTATAAAATAAGTTCGCATGAACTATAACTATGGCATAATGAAATCCAAGAGTTATAAAACATGGTCCTGAGTTCACTTTAAAATTATATGATATATCTTAGACAAGGCATGAGCATGCCCGAAATAGAGCCAGAGCAAAGAGGGCAATTTACCTAGGCCCATAATTTTGAGCGGCCCAAAGTTGCAACCCACTCCCCATAATATAAAAAAAATTATGTTAATGGAAACATAAAACATGTCATGTATGATCAACATCATATATATTGTATGTAATGTTGTGTAGTGTAGACTAAAGTTGAGCCCCCGTTTTTTTTATCATATTAGCTATAACTTAGGTCTCATATATTAAAAAAATGATAATGCTTGTGAACTAGCCGCACATTGTATAATACGATTTGGAGTAGAAGAGTAGCAAGACAATAAAGGAAGCAAAATTTTGCAACTTTACACAAGTTGTTATGGGGTTTATTTTTAATATTTTATGTCCATCTTGTGTAAAAAGAAACTAGATAAGTAGTTGAACGACTCTAAACTACATAAAATTCTTTCTCTTATGTAATACTCTTAAGAAAAAACCCAATTTCTCTTATTCCTTTCTAGAAGACCTAAATTCACTTAGATATTCTTATTCAATTGGACTTCAAGTTTTAAGTAAGTTTGTTTCAAAAGGGGATTACAATTCAACAAAATTCAGAAATGATGAAGCCCTTGTCAAAACATATATTAGGTGAAATCTTTTTTATGTTGTGAGCGCTTGGACCCGGACTCGATTTCGGGTACACTCATAAACCACCACTTAGGGGCAGGATCAGATAGGGCTATGAGCCCTTGACTGGTCCATTTTTTTTCAAGTTCCCATGATATTTGCATGGCTGACTACCTGTTTCTGGGACTGGAAACTCCGATGGCAGCTGGGAGGTGTGCAAGAGAATCAGGCGCATGACCTACGTCACAAGTGGCGACATAAGCGCATGGTGTCCGCGTCACCAGTTTTGACGCAGGGATAGAGGGATGGGGTGCCTTTGCCATCCCACTTCGTTTTGTTCGGATCGGAGTCGCCACCGAGATTTTGTTATGTTTCGAGAACCATGTGCCTTTCAGATCTAGCCTATGAACCAAGAGGCTACATGAAATGGAGCATTCGATGTAGGCCGCTGCCTGGAATCTAAGCATCTCATGGATGACTCCTATGGTAAAGCGTGCCAAAGATTCTGATTCGGGAGCAAGGTAGCCATTTCACTGTCTCCAAGCTTTAGATCCGAGAAGTATCCTAGCCCCTGAGGAGCAAGTAGCGTACAACTCCAGTGAAATGGAATATATTACTCTTGACGCCTAGAGGTCCGAGAGAAAAATGAAGCTTGGAAAAGACATATCCCCGGTAGACGAGATGTCAGGCAGACACCCTTTTGTCATTGAACAAAGGTTGAACATTGTTCCAAATCAAAAGCCAGTTCAACAAAAAAAGAGATCCTTAGGGCACGCAACCGAGCTGTGGTTGAATAAGTGAACAAGCTGTTGGAAGCTAAGTTCATCCGCGAGAGTCGGTACCTCGAGAGGGTGGCTCCCATAGTGATGGCGGCGAAACCAAATGGTATGTGGAGGATTTGTGTTGGTTACACAGATCTTAACAAGGCGTGCCCAAAGGATTGCTTTCACTTTCCCAAGATAGACCGATTGGTAGATCTTAACAAGTCTCTCTACATTCGGCCGATCAATAACAGACGTCCTTCGTCACCGAGAGAGGACTTAATTTTTATCGGGTAATGCCCTTTCTACTCAAGAAGAACTTCCCTGCAACCTATCAATAGTTGGGGAATAAACTGTTCGCAGGACAACTTGGTTATAATATGGAGTTTTATATTGACGATATGATCGTCAAAAGTCGAGCCGAGGCCGACAAGATAGCCAACTTGACATAGACCTTTAAAACTCTCAGGAGGTTCAATATGCAGCTTAACCCGTTCAAGTGTTCGTTTGGGGTTAAGTTTGGCAAGTTTATAGGTTTTATGGTCGATGAACGAGGAATCTAGGCTAATCCTGAAAATGTATAGGCAAACAACCTCATGCAGCCCCCAAGAAATGTGATTTAAGTTCAGAAGCTTACGTGATGCATTGCATCCCTCGGTCATTTAATGTCGTGATCAGGAGATAAATGTTGGTCCTTCTATAATGCTATCAAGAAGAAAGCTGAGTTCGAATAGAACGAGGAGGCCGAGGATCTTTCCAGTAGTTGAAGCAATGCATCAACAATCTGTGTTGGATGGTAAGTCTAATGGATGGAGATAAACTCTTCATGTATCTCTCGGTATCCTTCTCGACTGTAAGTGCCGTACTAGGGCCTAGACGTCCGATGGACAACAATCCAGTCTATTTCATCAGTCACTTTCTACGAGGTCTAGAGCTCAGGTATCACGTGGAAAAATTATGCTTGGCTTTTTACGTGGCTTCGAAGCACCTAAAGCCCTATTTCCTAGCACACAAACTCACAGTCTTGACCACTAGTACGACAATCTCTCATGGCAATGGTGCCGGGCTCCAAATGATGGGAGGGTTTGTGGCTCTAAATGCACTTGAAGTGCAGTATGCTCGCGACAAGCTATCGGAACTCAGGGCTTAGCGGTTTTTTTGGCAGAATTTGCATACCCCTTTGAGGAAAAACATAGTCTCGATGTCTACCATCTATATGTCGATGGGTCATCAATCTCTCATGGTAATGTGCGGGCTCGTCTGTGTCTTCCTCGAGGACGACAGGTTTGAATATGCCATACGATTCAAATTCATGGCATCGAATAACGAGAGTGAATACCAAGCCTTGTTAGCCGATCTTCAAATGTGCACGGCTTGCAAGATGAAAGTCTCAGCGACTCACTCCTCGTCGTCAATCAGGTAAAAGGATTTATGAGGCACGAGATGCTGTAATGATCTCGTACTTAAATCTTGTAAAAAAAGGAAATGGCAAAACTTTTGTCTTCGAGATAGTGCAATTGCTAAGGTTAGAAAACCATCAAGCGGATGCACTTTCCAAACTAGCCAGCTCGGCAATATTTGATACCCCGAGATCAGTCTTCTGGGAGATCAGGGAAAAGAGATCTATTGAGTTGATGGCGGTAGAAAAAGTACTCACAGCCGCCCCTTGTTACGAAGGAATATATGACCGGTTGAACCACAAGGTCAGGTCCGAGACTCCAAAGCGAGCTGAGAGGATACAGACTGCGTCTAAACGATATGCCATCTACGACGACGAGCTCTATCTAAAGGGACTAATTGGGAGGCCACTACTAAAATTTATTACCCCGGAGCACGGAGCGAGAGTCCTGAAAGAAATCAACGAAGGAGTATGTGGCACTCACTGAGCAGACCCTTCGTACCGGCTACTATTGACCCACACTCATAGCATATGCTATGGTATATGTACTAAAATCCAAGAAGTTTCAGGAGTTTTAAACCGTACCGAGGTTACCAGCACACGAGCTCACACCTATAACAAGTCCTTGGCCATTTGAGCAGTGGATAATGGACATTATTGGTCCTTTAACTCTCACAACCGGGGGTTGAGGCCTAAGCGGTTGTCAGAATAACCGAGGCCGATGTGAAAAGGTTTATCTGGAAGAACATCATTACCCGATTTGGATAGCCGAAAGCAATAATATTTGATAATGGTGGGCAGTTTAACGTCACCGAAACCATCCGCTGGCTACAAGGAAAAGGAATTGATGCTCGTTACACAACTGTGCTTAAACACCAGAAAAAATGACAAGTTGAGTCCACCAACAAGCAAATTATTCTAGGCTAAAGAAGATAATTGCAAAAGCCCGAGGCCTGAGGCTCGAGTAGCTACCAAACGCCCTATGGTCGATGAGGACCACGGAGAACAATGCTATGACAGAATACACCATTTATGCTTGTCTATAGGCCAAAGGCTATACTTTCCATTGAAATCGACGAACAAACCCTTCTTATTATGCTCTTTAGTGTAGATTCCAATGTTGAGGCACTAAAGGTTGCTCTTGACTTCCTTGCCGAGGTACAAAGGAATGCTAATTTTAGGAATAAGATGTATAAGATCCGGTGAACAGAGCCTTCAACAATAGAGTCAACGCACGACGTCTAAAGTTGGGTGACTGGGTGCTCCGAAAGAAATAATCAACCGCGAAGGAGAAATAGCATGGGAAATTAACTACCAACTAAGAGGGTCCATACGAGAGATCATCGAGGAAGTAAGGCCGGGTACCTTTCGTTTGAAGAAGGATGGGTATGAACATCCTAAAGCATGGAATCTAAACAACCTTTGGAAGTATTATGCTTAGGAAGCAGGTTTTGAGCAAGATGTAATCCAGGCCCGAGGGGCCATATCTTTGTATTTAACAACATAGTGTAAATATAACAAACGGGTTTAAGTAGTTAATATTCTCCTTTAAGCCGAGCACACGCTCTCGCTATAGTTCTTGCTTAAGACTCTTCTTCATTATTCTTATTAGGCCGAGCACACGCTCGCACTGTTATTGCGCTGAATTCTTCCTAAAGACTCTTCGGCATTGTTCTTATTAAGACGAGCATACGCTCGTACCATTATTGCATTTAATTTTGACTTAAGACTCTTCGGCACTTGTTTAAACCGAGCACACGCTCGTACCATTATTGCGCTGAGCTCTTACTTAAGACTCTTTGGCACGTGTTTAAGCCGGGCACAAACTCGCACTACTACACTAATTTTATCCGAGAACTTAAGTGTTGCGCAGTTCTTACCTAAGACTCTTCGACATTATTTCTATTCAGTCGGGAACACGCTCGCACTATTATTGCGATGAGTTTTTGCTTAAGACTCTTTGGCACTTGTTTAAGCCGAGCACTCACTAGTTCTATTATTGCGCTGAGTTCTTACATAAGACTCTTCGGCACTTGTTTAAGCCAAGCACACGCTCGCACCATTACACTAAGTTTTATTTGAGAAAATAAGTATTGCACTAAGGTCTTACCTTTGACTCTTCCACATTATTCCCTGTTTAAGCCGAGCAGACGCTTGTATTAATTGCGCTGATTCATTCTTAAACTCTTCGACATTATTTATAAAGAAGATCATAGGCTCGCACTATATGGTTTATCTTAGAAACCAACAATGTTATCCAAATCTGAGAAATGGCTCGCTACATTAGAAGTCAGCATGCAAAACCTGAATGAAGAAGTATAAAGAAGCAACTGAGTTTTAATCAAGTATCACACATATTACAAACCAAGGATCAAACTCGTAGTCACAAACCAAGGATCAAGCCTCGTCGGTACATTGAAGCCTAGATGTATTTTGAAGAAGGTGTATTGGCACCAACTGCTTGCCTGCCGATTGCTACACAGTAACTTTGACAGCAGTAGAGGAAGGTGAAGCTCGTTTCGATGAAATGAGGCACCATATTAGACACCGTAATTCGTAATTATCAAACCAGATCATGAAAAGTCTTTCATATACACGTATGACGGATCATGTATGTTGATATGTTACTTAGGAAGCAAGCTTGGGGACTCGAGGGTTACCCCGTGGTGAGTTAGAGCTGATAGGATTACGTTGGTAATGACTTGCAATTAGTGGATCTTAGGAAATAGGGTGAACGTGAGGGTTATGTGACAAAGAAATGAGCTTGTATGCCTGATTTGACCTTTTAGAGTGTTGTTTTGCACTACACTCGTCTATCTGAGCTCATCTTAGCGACTTATCTTTTGAATATTTTAGTTAATATTATATTGTTTGATTCCTCTTTGACTTGGATTTCTAAGGCCATAT
The DNA here is from genome assembly GCA_901111285.1 of Corrigiola litoralis. Lineage (NCBI taxonomy): Eukaryota > Viridiplantae > Streptophyta > Magnoliopsida > Caryophyllales > Caryophyllaceae > Corrigiola > Corrigiola litoralis. The sequence goes on along the minus strand of CAAKMY010122599.1, from coordinate 4,762 downwards.
TACACGCATTGAGATCATGTAAGATGAGAAAGTTATGCATGTTTTACCGTATCCTTGTCGGAAATGTACACCTTGTACCAAAATGGTAATTACGAAATATCTACTTACTATTTTGATGTAGGGTTTTCTGCATTGGAAGATAGACATCAAGATCTTTCCAATCCCGTATTACACGCCCCAAGAAGATATCAGAATCAAAAGTTATGGCAAGAATAAAACCGAAGGTGTTTTACCTAAAGCGCAAAGGTCCGATTGGACCCAAAATATATCGACGTCTATTTCCGGCATATTCTAAAGGGTCAGATCGATACCTCCTGGGGGTTCCGACGGGTACCCTAGCGCTACCAATGAGGGTGTTTTTTAGGTTGATTTCGGTTGATTTGCTTCCTTTTTTTTTTACCGACTTAGGATTGTTATCCTTGTTTCTCCTTATTATATAATGAGATAGGACGACTTAGACTCATTATTCACAAATAATCAACCATTCATACACCAACGTCCTGTTCTTTAGGACTTATTAGAGTTGAAACTTATCTTATCTTATCTTATTTTTTCTGAACTTATCCGAACTTAACTTATTTTTTCTGAACTTATCTGATATTAACTTATTTTGGCTGAACTTATCTGAACTTAACTTATTTTTGCTGAAATTAATTTTTTTTTTTTCTGAACTTATCTAAAGTGAACTTATTAGAACTTAATTGAATTTAACTCAACTTATATTACAAGTGAATTAAACTTAATAGAACTCATTGATAGACTTCTTATATTTCATATCTAATTAAATGAAATAAATATAGCAGAAAAATTAGATGAATTGAGATAATACTACTACTACTACTACCACCACCACCACCACCACCACCAATAATAACAATAGTTATTGTTATTATTATTAATATTAGATGAATTTGCCCAAACCTCATTGTTAACTTCTTGTCTCCTCACAAAGAAAAGTACACGGCACCCCACACCGATGAAAAGCAACTGCTTTTGCCATTCCGCCGACGCCATCAGTCCCAATTTCTCTTCATTCTTGGCCTATGGATCCCCAAATGCAATTACAAGGTTCAATTTTTTTATATCTTATTTAATTTCTTCGTGAAAACAATGTTACAAATGGGCAAATTCGTTTATGTTTGTAAATTGGGGATAACATGCTTTGGGATGCAGTCACTCTAGATGGATAGTAGTGATTTCTATCTATTGAATGAGTGGTTATTTTTTTTTTTTGTCGAATTGAAGACTTGGTAGGGTGGCATCAAGTGTAAGTGAATTTATAATTACGTATAAACATAAAGCTTTTGCGTATGAGATCTTAGCTGAAACCGTTAATTGTTTGCCATTTTTTTCATTTGAATATTATGGAATTAATATTGATTGAATTGACTTGCTAGACTTTATGTCTTTGGTCACAGTTTATGGTGGCTGACTCTTGAAACTTGATGTGAGAAGTAATCTTTGATTACATAATGAAGGAGGAGATAATGTTGTTAGTAACCAGGGTAGTAAAGGGAATGTAGTAATAGGATGGAGATGATAAATATGCTCTGTTTTATAGCAAATGACTGTAAGTTTTATCTTCATCTTCTTTTACTGTACTTTTTATTTTCATTGTTGTTTAGTTGCTTTGGGTATCATTATTGGTGCAAACTTTGCATTAATCTCTTTGAGTTTGTCTGTCTTAATTTCTTATAAATTTTGCTATTATATCCTGATCTTTTTCCATTTTATTGATACTGATTTTGCTAATCTATTATTGTACCATTTTGAGTGTTACTTTTGTTCAAAAATTAATGCATGGTACAAAAATTTGTTGCTGAGTTAAATTTGTATAGCCTATGCAATTTGAAGGGAATTAGGGCCGAAGACATATTTTGCGTCATAAGTTTGCATAAAAATATGGTTTTCTACACTAGGATGTAAAAATATGGTACGGACCCGAAATAATGGCCAATCACCAGTTACCGCTTATGTGATGGCTGGAAAGTTGGTTTTCTGTGTATATTCGTTTTTACTTTTGGGAGGGGAGGGGGGGGTTGAAGTTCTTATATAATGTCATGATGGTAGTTATTTGATCAAATGAATGGAAACCGGTACAAATTGATGAATGATATCAATCTGTTGGACAAAAACTTTTCAATGGCTATTTCTATTAGTTAATCGATGAAAAAAATGCATGTTAATCACTTACAAGTGATCTATAGGCTATAACAATTATTATTCTTATGCTTTAGCTCATCATAAATTGTTTGGGGTATAAAATGGATTAAATTTTAAACATAGATCGTTACAAGGAAGCTTAAATGTTATAGAAATCTAAGGGACATTCCTGCTGACTACGTAGAGTTAGACGTAGTGAATATGTTAAGAGTGTAGTAAATGATATAGAGAGGGAAGACCGGCAGACCCGAAGAGGTGAGATGCTCCAGTTGCTTCTCTGATTTGTGATGTTTGTTTTCGTGCTCAACTACGTTGGCTGTTTGCTTTTAGTTCTCAACTTCTAATTTTTGTAATGCAATCACTGGTAAGAGATATGGTTGGGGATGAAATTAAGAAAACTATGAATATGTCGAAAAGCGGGCGAGATGTAAGCTGCAGGAAGAGGAGCTATTCAATCGTGCTCCTCTTACTAAGGCAAAGAAGAGTAGATATTCAAGGCAGTACACACCGACGAAGAGCAACAACCTCTGCCACTACCGCCGACACACGCAGTCCGTCCACAGAATATTGCCGGGAAAACCCACAACTTTCGACCTTTTTTCTCTTGATGCTTTCCACGACATATGGAATTTGAGAAACAATGGGTTGATAAGGAAAAGCAGTTTACACTTCAGACCCAGCAAGCACCCTTGAGAGATTAGGCTCTTATGTGTTTCACGTGAACATAATATTTTGTAGTAAAATTGTGGAATCCATTTCCTCTGATATTTACGTTTATATGAAGAAATTAAGGTTTATTTTTGTCATTAAATTTTTATACTTTGTTCATTTGCTAATATCGTTTAGGTCCAACATAGTGTTTGTCGGTTCCGCACGCATTGCGTGCCCCTCCAAACTAGTATCTAATTAAATCAAATAAACATAGTAAAAAAATTAGATGAATTGAGATACTACTACTACTACTACCACCACCACCACCAATAATAATAATAGTTATCGTTATTATTATTACTATTATATTCGTTGAGTGTAATTATGCTAGATAAATACTTATCTCATAATAACAATTAATTTATTAATAATAATGTTAATGAAATTAAGATTATCATATTCGAATAATTCTTCTTACATAGTGCAAGATTAGATAATGCTAATAATAATAAGATGATAATAATAATAAGATCATCATTATTGGAATAAGATAGTTTTTGTCCTATGTTGTTAGTCATCAAGCACACGATGTTGCACAATATAATGTAACAAAGAATTGTAAATTGACGAATTCATCCAATTCCAATTGTTATAGCTTGTAAGCTAGCGAAAAATTCAATTTTCTTTTTTGCAATTTAATACTCGTAATATTGTCAAAATACATAATATTGATAATAATACCAATACTAATATTAATAATAATGATTATAATCATTGTGCTTTAGTAGTGTAGTTACGCTAGATGAATAACTTATTTAATTTTATCGATTTCAATGGTAGTAAAAATAAAAATTATTATTTTTTATCATTGATGTGCATTGCACAAGACTATATATTAATATTGACAATATAGAAGATAGCAATAACAGGAATAGCAATTATAATAATTTTTCATGTATAGTGCAAAATTAACTTAGATATATATTTACCTCATAATAATAACATTAGTAAAGTTGAATATATTCAAAAATTAAACTTATTCACGAGAACAAAATTGAACTTATTAGAACTTATTTTTTCTGAACTTAACTTATTTTCTTTAATTCAGCTAAACCTAATTTATTTTTGCTTAACTTATCTAAACTTAACTTGTTTATTCTGAACTTAACTTATTTTTGTTGAACTTATCTTTTTTTTTTTTTCTCAAAAATAAGTCCTAAAGAACAGGGCCTAATTCCTCTCTAATTATCAACTCCTAAACCCACTTTTGAGAGAAACACACACATAAACTCATATTTTCAAGGGAAAAAGTTGGGGTTGGGGCCTCCTAAAAGGCTAGCTTTTCAAGAACCAAGGCTTGTAAAGCTAACAAGTGTTAAAGTAAGAGTGTTGGTAGTTGTAAGTAGGTTCAAGCTAGCTTCTAAAGTACATTTAAACATTATTGATCCTCTTGAGACATCGTAGTATGACTTGAGGGTTAAATTCCAAGCTTAGCTTGCTAATCCCTTCCCCTTTGTTTATTTCAATGTTTCATTGCTCTTATTCATATTAAATTTGTTTAAAATCATGTTTAGACTTATTTTTAATACTCCGTAATAATTAATCGTAGTATCATGTGGGGAGTTCATAGTGACTTAAAAGCATTGTAAAATTGTTTAGGCATGATTTTGTTAATTTTATTGTTTTAATCTATTTATTTTGTTTATTAATTAGTATTAACACCATGTTTAGGATTAGTATGTGTTTAGGTCATGTTTAGTTATAGTATTGCATCTAGAATCATGTTAGGGATTTTAGTAGTATTTTAATGTTTTATTATTAATGTTTTATCTTTATTTTCATTATTATTGCATCATAATATGTTTATATTAATAGTTAATGATGTCAGAATTGCACGAGATTTGTTTTGCGTGATTTAATATATATTTTTAGTCAGTTTTCTTTGTAA
>CAAKMY010122577.1:0-40283 GCA_901111285.1 Corrigiola litoralis | reverse complement strand
ATATCATGATAATAAAAGCAAGTTTGGTGGGAGAGATTGATGAGTTAACAAAAAAGAAGATGTTAATATGGAAAGTTAATTAATGATGTATTTTTAGGTCCTTGACCTTGACAGTTTTTGTGGACGGACTGTAATAGATAATTTGTCAATCTTTAGAGGACGGAGGGAGTATTAAAATACGGGGTATTACAAAACTTTTGATAAGTGTTCAAGAGTTTTGAGTATACAAATCAAATGAAACCTACTTAATCGTGTACAGTTCTCTTAAAATCTATGAATTTTGCTCATATGTAGCGATTTTGAATTTTAGACCAACAACCACATTTGATATTTTTCTACTATCATATTGTAATCTTTGGTATTATCGAGTTAATAAGTATAACGTTAGGTCAATATCAAGTTAGATAGAATCGGGTCACATTGTTATACCAAATCGGGTCATAACAAATACTCCCTCAATTTGCACTAAGATCTGTACACTTTTCAAGTTCCTCATCATATATTTTGAAAAATGTAAAGGATTGGTGTAAATGAACGGAGTATTTATTGAGTCAATCTTTGTTTTGGCTTATTCATAGGTCTGGTGTAGGTCTGGTCATATTTACATTATCAGTCTCAATCGGATTTCAGTTAAGCATCACTTTAGTTGTGTTTGGGTTTTTATGGTAGATTTTCAAGTCCAATCGAGTTATCGGTTGTCATCTGGACATGTCTTGGACAATTATCATATCAAATTGTTGTCTATTCGAGTCATCACCAAGTTGGATAGTGTTTGGTTTCAGGTGATAGTTCGTGTCGGGTCAACTTTTGACAACTCTAAAGCACAACATTGTTTTTTTTGGGTACATTCTAAAGCACAATATTGTGAGCTTCCTTAGCTTTTTCCTTCATTTTATAAAGCAAACATTTGCTGATAGGTGAAAGAACAAAATACGTAATCTTCTACGCAAATCTCTAATGGATTAGTTGGTAGTATTATAAAGATTTACTTTCAAGAATAATTTTAGAATAATTTTGCATGTTTGGAGCTATAAAAGTCAGACTGCAGGGGGATTGAATTACAGAAACCACCATGTTTTTTCCTCATTTAGAAAACCCTTCTCGTGAAAATATACGGGTGATTATGCTTATTTTAGTGGAGTTTCCAACGATATACTATTTGTTTACGGTACCAATTTTCGTTGGGTAGTTATTTAAGCCAATGTATGTATGATGTATCAGATGATGAATTTCAAAGCGGATTTTCTGCATACCCATATAATAATTACTGATGATTGCTCAATGCTCATTCTGATCTTTTGACATTCTTCTGTCATATCATAGTTTGTCTGCAATCATTTGAACCTAACAACCTACATTGCATTGTGACATACAAGATTTCCGGCATGTGCTGTATGATTCTTACAACGACGTGCAGAAATAAGCATGGTGCATTGCACTGAAAGTTATATAAATGTTGAATTAAGAACGAACAGTAGCAAACCATCATATCTGCTTAGAAGTTAAAACTCAAGTACTAGCTAACTAGGCATTTCCCTCTCAAAAAAAAAAAAAAAAAGCTAACTAGGCATTTCAAATAACTCAGAGCAAAATGACAATGAGGCTTCCAAATTCAAGTAAAGTAGTTACGGCCCTAACACTTTGGCTCATGTTGGCGTTGAGCAATGTGGGTGAGTCTCATGGTTTTGGTTTCGATTTAGGGCGGATTTTTGGCCCTAAGGGCAAGTCCCATGCTCCTAAGCCTACTAAAAACCCTTTTCCTTGGAGTAAGTCGCATGCTCCTAAGCCTACTGAAAATCCTCCTAGCCCTTCTACTACACCGTCGGGTTTGAAAGTTGGCTTTTACCAAGGGCTCTGCCCTAATAATGTGGATATTCAGGCAATCTTAACAGCCAAGGTTGTAGAAAAATTTGGCAAGGAGCCAACTATTCTTCCAGCTCTCCTTCGCATGCAGTTTCATGATTGCTTTGTCCATGTAAGTGCTTAGAGACTAACTAATGTTTTTAAATTGTTACGTTCCCTTAATTTCTAAAAACATCTCAACATGCAAAAGCCACGTACGTAGCACTTGATCCAAATCGTGCACTCGTGCATCATGCATTGATTATTGATATTTATACTACTTCCAGTCTTCCACCGTGCTCTGATACAACAAAGACAACTTCCACGTACGGGTTTTAATTTGTAACTCCTGTTTATTTATGAAATCCTCAGCTATTGCTTCTGATGATAAGCACATAAGCAATGCAGTCTTACGCGCTACGTCATGATTATACTATCATACTATGCAATTTCTTTTTCTAATGACAACCAATATAATATATGCTCTATTCTTGTAAAGGGATGTGATGCGTCGATTTTAATAAATGGAACTTCAAGTGAGAAGAGTGCGGGTCCTAACCTCACCGTAAGGGGATATGACTTTATCGACTTCTTGAAGAATATTGCGGAAACATTATGTCCAAGGGTTGTCTCTTGCGCTGACATTATTGCAATTGCTACTACAGAAGTTATCAAGCAGGTAAGATATAGTGCGTACTAAATTGATCTCTTTTTGTTCGTGGTCGATCTTCCAGAAGTGTTCGTTAGTATGGTTCTTCTTATATAATGTTAATTATGGCCGCAAAATTGTCGTTGCTTCTAACATATAGAATTGTGGATCATTAGGGAGGAGGGCCAGAATATTCGGTGCAAACAGGGAGGAGGGACGGACTAGTATCAAATGCCGATGATGTAGATCTCCCTAGCCCTTTTTCGTCGGTCGATGATACTATTAAAGCCTTTCAAGCAAAAAAATTCAGTCCAGAAGAAATGGTTGTTCTATTAGGTATAGCTTATTAATCTTTGGCAACTTCTTTTACTGTTACATCTCGTCAGATCTTCCAAAGTTTAATAATATTTCGCGAGGCTCCTATAGCTATTAATTAGGAAAAGAGTGAAAGTAACCTATTAGTATTAGTATTTACCAGCTGAAATGGTTGGAAAGCAGGAGAAGTACTCAACAGTCAACACCAACTTCAAACCTCAGGGTTCGGACAAAGAAGTCGGGCTTAGAACACCTTAAAACTGGTAAAATTTCAAAATTTCGGTCCGTCTGGGCTGGGCTTTCGGGGTTGGCCTTATGCTCGAACCCGCCTCGAAGTCGGGCCACGCCGATTCAGGCAATTTTGAACAACTCTATATCAAACAAGTATTTTGGTTGAGTTTTGTGTAGATATTAAAATGTCCAATGTTACCAATTAAAAAATTTCAACATAAGATCAAATACTAGCTTTTCTTTAGTTTAATTACCACGTGTTTAGAATGCATATATATACAATTTAAAACATGTGACGAGCTCAATTCATGCAACAGGTTGTCACACAGTTGGAATTGCACATTGTGCGTTTTTCCAAGACAGGCTCTATGGCCAAGTTGACACAAAGATGGACCCAGAGCTTATGAAGCAACTTAAGTCCACATGCCCAAATCAAAACCCGCCATCAAACAACTTCGCAAACCTTGACCAAGAATCAAGCAGCTCGAACAAGGTTGATAACTCTTTCTTTCTTCAAATCATCAAGCAAAGAGGAATCCTTCCAATTGACCAAGCACTTGCACGTGATGCTAGAACACAAGGCAATGTTTCGGCACTTGCTAGTAGTGCTTCCTTATTCAATTCTAAATTAGCCAGTGCCATGGTGAAGTTGCAAGCACTTGAGGTCCTTACTGGCAAGCAAGGAGAGATCAGAAAAACCTGCAGTAGATTCAACTGAGAGTCCATGTATGGGAGAAAAGGGAAGGTTTATTTCAGGCTGACATTTCCATTATCTCGTGAGGAAAGTAAGCAGAAGAAAAAAATTCATGTTCGTCAACCATAGAGCGAGATTGCAAAATTCTTATTCATTTTGTAATATTTATTGCAATCTATTTTCATGTTCAGTATCATATTACCTTTCCAATATTGTTGTCTATAAAAATTAATGATTTTTTTTTTTCGTGAAATAAAAGCGATGAGACTCTCAAAATATCCCTTAATGCCTCGATAGTATACCTATGTATAAAACTAAAGCAAGGTATACACACAAGGTGTGTGCCTTGCAAACATATAATATGCAAGTATAAGGAACTAACATGAGCAAGTGTCATTTAATGTACGCGATTATGGTACCAGGCTAAGCTTTAGAGAAATAGGGGTGAATAGAGCCTTAATAGCCATTAAAGAAAGTCGACTTCAACATTTCAGATTAGAGACTAGTCTTGAACAGAGTTATGTCAAAGTCTCATAGATGGTCTCGTGGATTTATAAATGAGAACATATCAAAAACCAACGATATTGAGACCAAGTCTATGATGCGTATATTAGTGTATTGAAATAAATAGAATATAGACAATGAGCACACATATTTGTGTGTTCCGACCTACTAGATCCACCCTAACTCGATATACTCTCAAGGAATCCACTAATTCAAAAGAGTACGGTGAAAACTCTTTCTACACCGAAGAACAAGATAAGTGATCTATCAAATGTCCGCTGAGATTTAAAACTAAACACAAGACACTTCTTGTATTCTCGTCACAATCACACACTTAATAGAAAAAGTAAACAATACAAGAGCAACTTCCTCATTAGGCTTCTAATAAGAAATTGAGGAACGTTGAAGCTTAAAGATCAATGACACTTAATTAGTACTCAAAGTAAAACTCGATCAATAAAGATGTGAAAAACGTACGTTTAAAGAATATTGAATATTTCTTTTTAAAAGATAAGTAGAATCTCTGTGGTTGTTTGATTGTCAAATAAACTCAAGGGAATTCAGAATTCCCATGAATTAAGAAAGTTGGATTTGTTTGGTTAACCAAAATCATGTGAATTCAGATTTCATGAGAATTTCCAATTCCTACAAAATGGAGGATTTGGCTTAACTAGCCCCCCCTTGGTGATTGGAAAGTCCTATGAAATCTAATTTCTACATTGCAAATATTGGCCACTTCCCATTAATTTGTGATTCATTGGAAATAGAAACTCATGGGAACTATAAATTCCCACATGCAACCAAACAACCACTCTGAATAAAAGCAAATATAATAAAAAGATCATTTACTTCCCAAAACAGATGAGTTTTATATGGAATAATACTCTCTTTTGAAAAATATCTTCTTTTTAGATACAATTCTTATGCAAATATCAAACATAACAGTACAAGATAATTTATATCCAAGGAACAAGTCTTGATCAGGTCAAGAACCAAGCTAGAGAGGTGGTTCCTCTCATGTTCTCTTAGTTTTTTTGTTTTTTTCCAAAGAATGAGCATTGCGTGTTACTGAACCGATACAAAGAGAACCACCTTGAAAGTAGAAAGAATCAAATCCAAGTTCCAACATTAGCCTTTTGGAACCTTTCTCTAGCTAAAGTCTTTGTATAATATCAACCAATCACTTCGCAGCTAGATAATACAATAGTTGAACATAGAAGATTATGTAAACACCCCTTATACTGAAAGAACTTAAGCAACGAAAATCATAAGTGACTTACCAATTCTACCAACACCAAGAACAATACCTTAATTGTCATCAAAAGTTACACATCCTTTATCAAATACTGAAAGTGAGAGAAAATGTTGGGGTTTCTTGTCATGTACATGAATGCATCGAACAATTGTTATAGACAAGTAGAACTAGGAATTCAAACAATCCGTCCCTTGATATTAGTCATGGTTTGAAGTAGATTTTTACTTATACAGACTTGTTTTACCCTTTTGCAATTCCTAAAATACCCATTGTTCCTCTTATAAGAATCATACCAACTATGACCATTATTATACCATAGAAGTTACAAATAATAAGTTCAGGCAAATTAACATATTTTCACCTCTTAGATTCATAATTATCACTGGTCTGCACCATGGTCTCCTGTCGGGTTCCTTGATCTGAATATCTCATCCGGCTTTGGTTAGGTTTAGAAATTCAAAGATTAGATGTTTTTGGACTTCGAAACCACTTCTCATTTTGTTGTTTTGCAATTTTCAAATCTTATTCAAAAAGTTTTACTTCATTTAAAAGTTTTTTTTAATTTTTGATAGTTATAACAATGAAATCCTTGTTTAAAATTTTCAAGATCTTGTAAAACTGTTGCATCACATAAATAATCAGTATCAACAATATTTAACTTTGATTCAAGCAATTCTAACTCAAGAGAATATATCTTTTGTTGATATTCATGCATTGCAAACCAATATTATGACCAGGTTCGAACGAGTACAAGGAGCATGTTTAGGACTTGTACAGGGACCAGGTTTCTGATAAGTAACTTTTTGCGCATCACTCAACTTGACACATGTTTGCTCATATACTTTTACCAAAGAAGCATGTTTTGGATTGTAAGTATGCATCTTGAAGTTTCTAGAAATTCTTTTGGTAAATTTATTTGCCAAGCGAAAAAATGCTATGGGAATTCTTAGTAATATGGGATTATTAGGCACCAAACTTGCTACACTTTCAATTGAGCCAAATCATCAATTGGCTCTTGCTTATAATAATGTTATGGATAATCCTTCTAAATATCGCCATGTAATTGACAAAATGATTTACTTGACGATTACTAGTCGTGATTTTCCAACTGTGTTCACATTCTAGCACAGTTTATGGCTTTTTGCAATGTTTAAAGGTGTCTCATTCGAAGGCTGTTTTGCCTGTTGTTCGCTATTTGAAGGGTAGTCCTGAAAATTGAATTCTTTTACGTGTTGATTGAGAGTTGTGATTGATTCCCCGTTGTGATGCTCATTATGCTAATTATCCACTGGCTCGGCGTTTCTTGACTGCTTGTTTTATATTTTTTTGGTGAATTACAAGTTTCTTGGAAAATTAGAAAGCAGGTAATCGTTTTTTGTTCGTCGGCTGAAACTCAGTATCGTGAAATCGCTTCTACGACTAGTGTACTCATATGGCTAAAAGATCATGTGTCTTATTTGGGTGACAATCACTCTAGTCTTGTTTCACTGCATTATGATAGTAAGTCGATCGGCGCTCCATATTGCGCAAAATCGTGTGCTAGACAAATTAAGGTTAATTGTCATTTTGTTCGTGAAGGTCTTGTTAATGGTCTTATTTGTCGTGTTACTTGTGTATGTTCACACTTCTTCTTAGTTGTTTGACATTCTTATCAAAGCGATTGGAAACCTTATAACTTACTAATATCCTTGCCAAGTTGGGCATTCCGACTTTAATTGCTCCAACTTAAGAGGGGTATTGGTAATATGCATTAGGAATATCGTGTAAAAATTCTAAAATATATAACGATAGTTTTTCCATGTCATGATAAGGTAGATTTCATTATTGGTTTGGAATTTTTATGATTAGTACTTGTTTTACAAGCTTAGGTCTCTCTTATATTTGGCATATAAACGGTTATTGCCTTCAATGAGATTACACAATTTGTTGTCCCAAAACAAAAATATATTTGAACTCACGTCTAAGAATTCATCTCGCCTCCATCTGAAACACATACCACACCCTTAATAACCACATCAAACTCAATACAAACATTTTTATTGTACTCAATGACATGTCGTTTTATGTTAGTTATTCGATGTTCATAAGACAATTCTTTATTTAAGAAATATACAATAAATATGAGTGAACTTCAAACAATATAACAAAACATTCAAAACCCTTTTACTTGTTTTACTTGTTTATGGTTGAGCTTTCCTCAATTATCTTAGAATTTGATGATAAAAATGAGAAGGGTCTTCTACTTTTATTTTATTTGGGAATTTTGGTGACGCTCGGTGATTTTTGTAAGGCTGTAAAAAGTTGGAGCTAAAAAATAAGATTATTAAACAAGAATTGGATGATATATGTTATAGGGATAATTATTCTCGAGTTGTATGAGATTCTGTTTTAAGGAGTAGATGAAAACCCATAACATTCGGAGGATCATCCTTCTATTAGTGAAGTTAAGATAATCAAGAAAATATATGACTACTTGTCAGAACATTGGAATAAAGAAAGTCTTCAATTGAAGGTAATGTGAATAAGGCTCTTTTATCATGTGCTAGAGTTCCGAAAGGGGAACTATTAGATAGAAGGAGTCGTGCTTGTAAAAAAGGTGGAAGAGGAACTACTAGGGATGATATAAGCAAAGACAATTGATCGATAAGGATAATTGAAACTAGTTAAGATGGAACTTGTGTAACTCAAATTTTATGTGACTAAATTATAGCATTTGGAACAAGAAGCAACCTAGCTCAACCTTGAGCATTGACATATTTAGTATGGATCATCTGCAGGGGATAACCTACATCACGCATTAGGTTATGCCCCTTCACCTCATACTTAAAGAACAACAATACTACATAAATATAAAGATTAATAATACACTCACGTTGACAATCTTGATGTGGGGAGACATATCATAATCCATAAAGTCCCACTCTCATGTCCGAGTCATTCCACATTATCATAAGCACTAAATGTACTTCTCTTTTAACGCCAATCATGAGCTGTTAGTGAATTGGCTTCCCGAGGGCTACTAAAGATATTTTGGAGGGGACGAGATTTGGTACAACTAGACGTGTCAAAATTGACCCAAAGCAGATTGACCAAATTACACTTTTTGACCCTCAATCCAAATGGTATACGAAATTTGTGATCCATTCAAGAAAAAAAATCCGAATAGTCTCCACTTAACCAAAATTGAAGCAAAATTTGACTTAAATGACACGAAACGATGTAACTTAAACCAAACTAATTCAACTAAGATGACTCAAACAAATTATGATGCATATTCAAAATATATTTGTTTAAGGTTTTAATAACACTATCATTAATAACTAAATGCATAAGTATTATTAAGTTTCCATTTGAACGTGATTTTCTTTGAGTCATGTAATAAAAATATAAATACTAAAACAATGTTAGATTGGTTTTGGTAAAAAAGAGGGGCTAGCCCAACAAAGAGAACTAATTAAGAACAAACATCAACAAATGTAAGACTACGCAAATCCTGAAGTGTCTTCCGAGAGTATAGCTTGAAGGTCCCAAAAAATATCTTGCAACACAGTGTAGGGGGTTGTCATGCTTGACACCCCAATTTGCAAGTCAATATGTTGCCCTAATTGCTTTACAATATTCACGGACGAACTCTACTTGCCAGCCATCTTGAGACACCAGTTTCCTACATCGACGAACTAAGTGAATGGTAAAACAACGTGACAACTACATGGTATTATTTGCTGCAAGTTTGTTATTTTTTTTAAAGAAAGTATAATTGGAACATTAAATATATATTAATAATTAGGGTAATATAAACACAACCTGTTAATACCAACGCATACACTCTGGAACCATCTTATATGTCATTCAAACTACAGGATTTGAACTGGTCTCAATCTTATATGAATGGACCTATATCAAACAAACCCTTACCCGAATTAATAAGAAGTAATCCATGTACCCAAATCAAAGTGATTTGACTTGAACGAGACATGAGCATACAATGTACCCAAATTGACCCAGTCTAATTCAACTTGAGCCAAACAATCGAATTAACATGTATAGATACAATTATATTGCATAATGTGTGCAAGGCCGTCACTAGAAATAAGCTCAAGATTGGGAAATTATGCCAAGACCGAGACAACTTTCTTTCCCTAAGATCCCTTGTGATGGTAGTAGTGCCGGTATTCTTAGTATTATTAGATAGTGTACTAAGAACCCGACTAAGTGGCTTAGTAGTAGGCTCTTTGTTATACTTTATCAGGAAAATTACAGTTGATATTGAGGTTTTGCAATTTCCAAATTGCATTTAAACTTACAAACACATTCCAATTGATTTAGACCCCTGAGTTTTACTTAATTAACTAGATTTTGGCCCGTGCGATGGATGAATTTGTGCAAGTTAACAATGGATGACTTAGTTTTATATATATGAGGGTGTTTAAGGACTTCTAAGCTAGATATTATTGCTTGTATTACTCCCGTCGGGGTTCGTAGTTCTCATGGAGAATGTGGAATAGCGGAGCTTGTAGATGGGTGAGGTTGGTGAACGTTTTGGGTTCCACTAATGCGAATATGAAATGAGGTTGGTGGGTGTTTTTGATTATTTCTTAGTAACTGTAGGAATGCATACAAAAGACGTTATTCATTACATTTCATTAACTCTGTCACATTGTATGACCTTTTATTATCTCATTATTCACCACTAATGTTCATTGTTTTTACTTTTTTCAGCTATATATAGCAAGACATCTATTAAATGACTTACGTGGTAGTGAAATTGCATTAGTATTTAATCATGCATCCTAGTCAGATTATGATATGGCGATCCACGTGGCGCGCTCCTGGCTTTACAACGTCTTTCAATAGTATTAAGTATAGATAGACCAAAATTTAGCCAAATTAACTAAAAAAACTAATTCAAGTATATTTTTATATAAGAAAATTACTTTAAATATTGTTTTTCTTACTCAAATTACTCTCCACTCTTAAAACCCTCTTCCTCTTCATGTTTTACTATAATTTCCCCTTTCATCTTTGTCCAATACCATCATCTCCCCACCCGAGATTATCACTCCTTCATTTAACCATAAAAGTCAAGTCCTATGCACTAGAGGTGAACCATCACCATTATTGAGTTCCTCAATCGTGTTTTACTATAATTTCCCCTTTCATCTTTGTCCAATACCATCATCTCCCCACCCGAGATAATCACTCCTTCATTTAACCATAAAAGTCAAGTCCTATGCACTAGAGGTGAACCATCACCATTATTGAATTCCTCAATCGAACAAATGTGTTTCCTAATTAGCATACGAGATGAACATACAAAACTACTCCAAAAACCATGAAACGGAATATCTTCAATTATTAATTTGTGGCGGTGACTATCAACAAAAAAAAAAAAAGTAGAACTGCTAACTACGTACTCTAAAACGAAATAAGGTCAATAAAAAAAAAAACGATACAAGATGGTACACACTTGAAAACTGTACTGCAAAACCGTGTGAGCTTCCTCTTTCCATCATTTTATAAAGCATGCGCATTTGATGCAAGGTGAAAGAACAAAATAATATGATCTTCTCCATGTTAGATGGTTGCCATTTGCCAGTATTATATACATCTACTTTCAAGAAATTATTTTAGAATAATTTGGCATGTTTGTAGCTATAATGACATCCAAAAAGTCAGACATGGGGATTGAATTACAGAAACCACCATGCGATTTCCTCATTTAGAAATCTCTCCTCCACAGTGCAAAAATTATACTCCGCATCTAGTTCAGCTGTTGAGGTCAAATCTTAAGAGCGAATAAAGTTGAGAATTTCAAACAGACATGCTCCTTGCTTGAAACAACTGGCATATAATCGATCGCCAATATAACTTAGGTTCAACCTTCATAGGATTTAAATGGAGATCTGGTCTGACTTAAATCGTTTAACCACTTAGTCAAGTTACAAGAGCTGGTTTAACAGCTCAGTAGCTCAAAACCATCTAGGCCATTCGGATCCAAGAAGGAAAATAGAGAAATATTGCAAACATATATTGTTATTTTAGCACTCGGAGCACTTAGATCAATTAGTAAAGGGTTATTTAAGCTTAATTAGAGGTATCATATTCAAGACCCTGGAAATGCCATAGTGTTAAAGCTCATGAGTTTAAATTTTGCCTCCCTAATGCTTGAATTTGGACTAAATCAAATAGTGAAAAAAACTGTACCAAAACAAATGTTACTTGGGTCCGAAAGGAAACCACAAGTACTTGAATGAGAATTGATCTTTAACCTCCCACTTAAACATATATTCTCATGGAGTTGCATTGTGCTCGAGTAAAAATGGGTATGGTATCTTCTAGTTTGGAAGAAAATGTTCAAGGGTAAAACAATCAGTTTGCACTTTTTTGGCCGGAGTTGTGTAGCTAGTAAAAGTGGACTAGAAGTAGAAAGAACATAATTGTTGGTACTTTAGTTTTGAAAAACTATATCTAAGTTAATTATTTTGGATATGAGAAGATTTGAAAGTAGTTTTAGTCAAGTATTCCTACATTCTATAACAAAACAACATTGAAGTTTTAACAATTGTATAATGAGCTACTGCTATACATTGGGACCTAGGTCCGAACCCCCACTCTAATGTACTAATCTTAGCGGCTTTTCACAAACCCAAAAAAAAAAAAAAAAACAATAGCAACAAAGGAAAGAAAAAAGTGGTATATATCAAGGCTGGAAGGGAAGAAGTGCATCATTATTAGAGCTGATCAATTTTGTCCAGTCTGAATGGTCCGAAATTTTGAAAATTAACTTCTTTTAAGTTGTTTTTAAAGGAAAAACCTAAAAAAATACGCAAAACCAATTTTGGAAATTTAATTTTTTTTATAAATAAACTTGGAATACGCCCAAATAATCTAATGAATTAATGTTTCATTTTCATTTGATTTGATTTAATACGCCCAAATAACCTAAAAATCTGAATAGGTTGTGAAGTTGAGGTCTTTAATTTATAATCAAACGCTATGATGTGAATGGGAGTTTAGATTATTATTATATCTAATCAAAGTCAATGAAGAATGGACCTAATGACTATATATAATTTGTTTGCTAGTTAATTAGGATCTTTTAGATAGAGTTGCTTAAGCTAATGTGTGAATCTACCTGTAAATTTTGCCAATCTATCAGTTGAATTTCAATGCGGAATTTTTGTATACCTATATAATAACTTCTGATGATTGCTCGTTCTGATCTTTTGACAAACTTCTGCCACATTATAGTTTGTCCGCAATTACTTGCAGCCTAACAACCTACATTGTATAGTGACATAAAAGATTTCCAGCATGTGCTGTATGATTCTAACAACGACTTGCAGAAATAAGAGTGGTGCGATGAAACTTATATAAATGGTGAGCAAAGAACGACCAGCAAACGACCAAGATTGTTTAGAAGCTAAAAACTCAAGCACTAGCTAACTAGGCATATCAAGTTACTCAAAGAGCAAAAATGACAATGAGGCTTCCACATTGCACTAAAGTAGGTACGGCACTAACACTTTGGCTCATGTTGGCGTTGAGCAATGTGGGTAAGTCTCATGGATTTAGTTTCGATTTAGGATCGATTTTCGGCCCTTGGGGTAAGTCTCCTCAAAATCCTCCTAGTCCATCATCTACACCTCCTAGCCCATCATCTATACCGTCAGGTTTGAAGGTTGGCTTCTATAAAGGGCTATGCCCGAATAATGTTGATATCGAGGCAGTCATAGCAGCCAACGTTGTAGAAAAATTTCGTGCGGAGCCAACTATTCTTCCAGCTCTCCTTCGCATGCAGTTTCATGATTGCTTTGTCCATGTAAGTGCTTAAAACGACCAATATGTTTGAAGAATTATTACGTACCCTTAAACTTTATACATCTAAGTTATCATGCAAAAGCCAAGTAGCACTTGATCCGATCATCCGAGACGTGCATCATGCATTCATTTTTGATATTTAATTGAACTACATCCATGCAATGTACAGACACAAGATTGATCTTTCAGTGCATAAGCTAACATTAAATTTATGATATACCATGCTCCGAAAAAACAATCTCCACGGGTTTTTCTGACTCTTGTTTTACTATAAGATTTTCATCTACTGCTTCTGAAATTCTGACGATAAGCTCATAAGCAATGAAATTCTGATGATATTTGATAACCACACCATATAATACAGTACTATGCAATTTGTTTTTCTAATGACAACTAATATAATTCGACTCTTGGCCGGAAAGGGATGTGATGCATCGATCTTAATAAATGGACCTTCAAGTGAGAAGACTGCGGATCCTAACCTCACCGTAAGGGGATATGACTTTATCGACTTCTTGAAGAATATTACAGAAACATTATGTCCAAGGGTTGTCTCGTGCGCTGACATTATTGCAATTGCTACAACAAATGTTATCAAGCAGGTAAGATATCGTGCCTACTTATAAACTTCTCTTTAGGTGTTTCCTGATCTTGCTAGTGTTCATTATACCGTCATATTCTTCATATTTAAATTCGGAGTGTTACTTATGGTCCAAAAATTGATGTTGCTTCTAACATAAGACTGTGGATCATTAGGGAGGAGGACCAGAATATTCGGTGCAAACAGGGAGGAGGGACGGACTAGTATCAAATGCCAATGATGTGAATCTGCCTAGCCCTTTTTCGTCCGTCGATGATACAATTACAGCCTTTCAAGCCAAAAATTTCAGTCCAGAAGAAATGGTTGTTCTATTAGGTACTCCTTTTACTGTTACATCTCCTCGGATCGTCCAAAAGTTTAGATTCCACGAGGCTTTTTTTATTTTTTTATTTTTATCAGAATAGATTACTTAAACTACCAAGAAATCGTTTTGTGAGCCCTTGAGTGTTCCCCACCTTTGCTCTACATTTTCTCCATCAAACATGTCTATTACGGAGTACAAATTTACAGCCAAGGGGAAATTTACAAAAAAACCTTGGATCCCCATATGGTCCTAGTTCCAATCTTGCTAATTTTGCTACCCGGTGTCAGAACTCCCATTCCATGATCTCTGAAAAGTCCAATATGAGTATAAGATTTTAACAAGATAAGATCCAGTATACTAGTAGCAAAATTCATTAGACTTTAATTTACTTTCGCTTTCATTACTTAGTTTATTTACCAAATTACCACAGGCATTTTAGATGCATAAATCTAGTTTGACATAAATACACGAACGTACGTAACGAGCTCAGTTCATGGAACAGGTTGTCACACAGTAGGAATTGCACATTGTGCGTTCTTCCAAGACCGCCTCTACGGCCAAGTTGACACAAAGATGGACCCAGAGCTTATGACGCAACTTAAGTCCACATGCCCGAATCAAAACCCGCCATCAAACAACTTCGCCAACCTTGACCAAGAATCAAGCAGCTCGAACAAGGTTGATAACTCTTTTTTTCTCCAAATCATCAAGCAAAGAGGAATCCTTCCAATTGACCAAGCACTTGCACGTGATGCTAGAACACAAGGCAATGTTTCGGCACTTGCTAGTAGTGCTTCCTTATTCAATTCTAAATTAGCCAGTGCCATGGTGAAGTTGCAAGCACTTGAGGTCCTTACTGGCAAGCAAGGAGAGATCAGGAAAATCTGTAGTAGAATCAACTGAGATGGGAGAAAAGGAAAGGTTATATTCAGGCTGACATTTCATTGTTTCATGAGGAAATTGAGGAGAAGAAAATTTTCATGTTCGTACTAGTTTGTTCCATAGAGATGGCAAAAATTTTATCTTTTTGTAATATTTACTGTAATTTTATCATTATATTAATTTTGATATTGTTGTTTATATAAATTAAAGAAAATATTTAGCAATAAAAGAGCGATTCACACTCTCTCAATATACCAATTTTGACTAGCTCATACTAAAAAAGTTCGCTTTTATTGTTTGTTAATGATAAGAGGTGCATCGTCAAAAAAAAAAAAATGATAAGAGGTGCAAAACAAATTGATATCTCAAATTTCTGTATCCAACAGGGCAACAGTTGTACACAAAACTGTATCCAATAGTTATTCTGAGACCATATTTGTTTATTTTGAAACACAAAAATATTTATTTGGGACTATTTTTCAAGCTCGTTTACTATAGGAATTGAGCTCGTAAACTTCAATGTTCAGCTCTTTTGTGATCATAGAGTAGCTAGATTATGAAATTTAACAAATATTACATATTGTTTTGTGAACTTTATGCAATATTATATTATTATTTGATGGAGCTCACAAGCTGGCTCACCACACTTATCGTCCCTAATTTTGAAATATTGTACCGAGTATATACTTATTTCTTGTTCCATGTCTTCTCATTGGCGTAGACTCGTAGAGGCAGCAATTGCACGTGAGTGACTCACACCAACTCCATCAGCAATGCATATATGCGTTCCACAAATTTCCGGAGAAATAATTTTCACACTTCTACATTTACTTTTATTTATTACACTCTTTTAACATTTTTTTTTTTTTTTGCTTTTTGGTATATTGGAGTTATAATGTTGCGGGGATGTGGATTTGAGATTTTGAACCCAAGATATCCCTAGATAGGTTAAGGTTCCAACCATTGAGCCAACCTTTATCCTCATTAAACTATTTAACGTACGAGCACAAGTTCCTCTCTGTAAATTATTTTTAACGCACATATAAGGAGGGTAAAAATAAAAATAACTACTCTCTCCAATTTTTACAATTTTCTGATTTGATAATATCAGCCAACTCTTTACAATTACAAACTTTCCTTAATTGATCAACAATTTGGCCCAATACTTGTCAAAAAACTCGAATTACATAAATTGTCATTAGTGAAACCTACTTACCACATATATTTATCTATTTTCATTAATTATTTTCACACTCACATTTCCTACATTTTTTATTTATCTCCTCTCTCTTCTACTCACCTCACATATATAAAGGATCAAAAACTTTATAAGATCAAAACTTTTTTGTTTTGGTTACGTAAAAGTTTTTGGCCTGAAACACGAGTGGTTCAAGCCTAACTTTTTGGCCTTAAACCCGATCGGTCGGTCTGGCCGATCTCTAATATAAAGAATAGGTGGGAATGGAGGGAATATAAAATCATTTCCCCAATCTTCCACATACAAACTTAAGAAACTCCAAGACCAACCCATCACCTTTCCATCCAGTAAAAATGGCTACTTCTCTCACATTTCTTCCATCTTTATCTTCACCAAACTCTAACTTTATCACCACCCATCACATATCCACTCTAACAAGAAGAAGATGGAGGGTAGGAAGGAAAGCTCAAGCATTGACTATTGCAGCTTCCTCCAGTGGTGAGAACCCCTCAGAAAAAGCCACAAAGTTGGTCACTTTTCTTGGTAAAGGAGGTTCTGGCAAGACCACTGCTGCTGTCTTTGCTGCACAGGTTTTTTATCATTCCCCTTTTTACTTTTTTGCTAAAACTGAATTAATGGTAGTTTGTGGTTCTGATCATCTTTGCTGAATCCTGGCATTTTTTCCAAATATTGATCTTTACTACAGTATATTGTATATCATAAAGTCTTGGGAAATACTATGTTTTAACTATAAAAATAGACGGAGTCACGCTGGCCCAATAGAGGAAGCTTGGAATGATTTAGCTTGCAAAGAGTTCGTCTACTAGATTTTTTAAGAATTTGTAGTTGTCCATATGTTTGGCTTTTTCTAGTTTTCTTTGAATATATTGGGTTGGTAGGTCAGTAGGTGGATGTCAAAGTACATTAGTGGAATGCAGAAATATGTGGCTCACTTATTCGGATACTGAAAAGTTGGAACAAGAATACAAGATAGGATTAGTGATTGGCTTTTTTTGTAGTTTGTTTTGTTTTCATTTCTTTTTTGTGAGTGTGTGTGCTATTGTTGTGGGAATTTAGCATGGAAGGATTGAAAATGGTGGTGCCAAATTTGAGGAGTCATCAGATGTCATTGTATTAATTGGAAGAAATGAAAGCTTAGTACCCAGAAGGTCTACTCAGATAGGGTAGCATGTAATGTGTGCTTGAGAATTCGTGTCGTTAACAGCTTGTTTGGTTTTGTACTAGGAACGGCAAAGAAAGAGAGAAGAATCAGTGTTGCTGTTGTTTGGTCACTTGGTGTATAGGAAGTGTCTAAGTGGTATCTGGAAGGAAGGAGATTAGATGAACTTATGTTGTTGGCATCCTTTCCGTCCGGATTCCACCTACTACTGGTTGGGAAATGAATTGAGTGTTTTAATGAGGAGCATTTT
This sequence comes from Corrigiola litoralis, assembly GCA_901111285.1. NCBI lineage: Eukaryota > Viridiplantae > Streptophyta > Magnoliopsida > Caryophyllales > Caryophyllaceae > Corrigiola > Corrigiola litoralis. Next base: position 22,557 of record CAAKMY010122577.1, on the reverse strand, counting down.
CCCTCCATTCGAATTCTCACAGTATGATGTAACTAGAACCATATGTAGAAAAGTGATCAGAATGCTTCGACTTCTTTTCTTTTGCTGTCACTTCCTCTTAACCGAACAAGGGTGTACCCCCGTTCGTAAGAAATTGTTCGGAAATGAGAGGAATTCTCATTTGGTTAGGTGGTTCGAAAGTAATCCCTTAACGAGCTTCCTTTTCATCCATATCTGGTCTATCTTTGGTGAGAAAGTACAATGAGACTTAAGAAGAAGCCTTTCCTATCAATTTCACTAACCGAATGCAAGAATTTAACAGAAGCATTGGCAGTGAGATTTTTGTTTTGTATACTTTTTTTTTTTCAATAGTTCCTTTCAACCAAACAAAGCTAAAATCCTGTTCTAGGCTGTTTGCAGCAACTTCCACTTCAGATCAGATTCTATGTCTCTGTCTCTCGAAGACTCACCTTAAATTTTTTTTCGAGACTGGGGACAAAATCATAAGTTCTTCTAGATATTATTCCTTAATTGGTTCTAAGTTTTAGTTCTGTCTATTTCAATAAATGCTTAATAGAAGGTTTCATATAATTTCCTTCTACAAAGATATAATATGACACGTCAATGACGATCAGGGATAAAGGGGGGGGGGGGGAGCACTTTTCTATTAGAACCAACCATTCTAGGATACTAATTGTCATAGCTCCAATGAGTGAAGTAGACAAATTTATGCTTGGCATCTAAGAATAACTACTCCAATTGCATGCATCATAGTCAAGTGGCAAAGCACTCATTGCTCTGTTAGCAAGCAAAAGACATTATTAAAATTGTAATAATTGATTTCAGTTGCTTTTACATGTGTAGAACTGTAGATTATTTGAAAGACACGAGGTTTCCTTAACAATCTAGTGCTATTAGTTAAGTTTTAAATTGAGCATTCTGCATTCCATAATAATATGCAATCTCTGCTAGGTATACACTTCGCATCCGGGATTGTTGTCTGACTTACAGAATTGATATTAATTATCTTTGTTGTTTGTGTAAGAGTTACACGGAGCATTAATAATCATATGTTATAGTGTCACTCTGTGATCAAATTTGGTAGGCGTAATTGACTAATTTTAATTTTAATCTTCTCTTTTTTTGTGATGAGTATCTGGGCTAAGTTTAATCCTTTTGATCAACAACTTTTTTTTATGACCAGCACTACGCAAAAGCAGGGTTTAGCACATGCTTGGTGACACATTCCCAGGACCTTGCAGCTGAATACCTTCTGAACTGTAAAATTGGAAAAGAGCCAGCTATTTGTTGCGACAATCTTTCAGCTGTTAGGTTGGAAACAACTAAAGTGTGTTTATTTTCTCTCTTTGGCTTTCCTCTGTCTGAGAGATCTGTGGTAACATTGTGCCTCGGCTGATTTGTTTGTGACGACTGCAGATGCTCCTTGATCCTCTTAAGCGGCTAAAGAAAGCCGACACAAACGTTAACTTGATACAGGGAGCTCTTGAAGGGGTAGGTATGTAAGAAGTGCTAGATTTATCATACTATAAGTTGTATATGATTGTTTGAAAATTCGTGTTTTAATTCTGCATGGTTAATGAATGTGCTTAGATTGTCGGAGAAGAACTTGCTGTGCTGCCTGGTATGGATTCAATATTTTCTGCAATTGCCCTTGAGAAGTTTGTTGGATTTCTGGGAATTAAAGCTCAGGGAGATCATTACAAGGGCAAGTTTGATGTACTCATATACGACGGCGTGAGCTCCGAGGAGACTCTGCGTATGATAAGTGCTGCAAGCAGTGCAAGGTGATCATATTTCTTGACATTACCCCCAACCCCCTGTTCAAAGAAAAGATGGAAGGAAAAAGTTTTGCTGATCTGCTAATCGCCATTTCTTTTGACTTATATATCTCGTTTTGCAGGCTGTATGTGAAGTATCTACGAAGTATAGCTGACAAAACTGATTTTGGAAGATTAGCTGGTCCCTCGGTGTTGAGATTGGTAGATGAGACCATGAGTTTAAGTAGTAGTAATTCTAGTATCAATGGGAGGTTGAGTTCAGAAATATGGGATTCTCTTGAGAAAATTCTTGAGGTATTGAGATTCAAATTTCACAGTAGTTATTATTTGTGCAAGGATGTTTATTGATTGCATTAGTTGTCTACCTTCAGAAAGGAGCTTCTGCCTTTGCAGATCCACAGAAGTTTGGCTGCTACATTGTAGCAGATCCATGTAATCCAATTTCTGTAAAAACTGCATTGCGTTATTGGGGCTGTACAATCCAAGCTTATGCTAGTATTTCTGGCGTATTTGGTCAAGCTTGTCCAAAGTCTTCCGAGGAATCACTGGAAAGTGTCAAAAAGAGTTTCTTGCCTCTGCCGTTTGCTTTTATTCCTAAGCTACCTGAAAATTCTTCCTTTGATTGGGGTAAGATCATTTCAGACACCCAGAGTAGTGATGCTAGAAATCTTCTCAGTCTGCCTAAGGAGAGGCCGAGCAACATTATTTCATCGGTTAAATTTGAACCAGCGAAAAAATGTGTCAGCCTTTTCATGCCTGGGTTTGACAAGTCAGAGATCAAGCTATATCAGGTACGCTCTTACAATTGCCTTATTGTCATAGGCCTTTATCTGTCATTTTCCAGCTTAAGATGAGCAACTGGAAATATGACACACACACCCCCCCCCCAAAAAAAAAAAAAAAAAAAAAACTCCCCTCCAAGAACGACACTTGGATCCCTTCAAGTGAAGAAGGAATTCGGATTATGAATAGGTGGACTGCAGGGCTGTTTGGTAAAAGTACAATAACATTATTTGTTTTTTTACTCTTGGTTTTGGGTGAGGGGTGGGTAGGGGTGAAGATTGTGAGTTAAAAAGGAAAATAATTTTGAAAAAGGAAGTCGGAGTAAAAAAAAAAAAAAAAAAGTGGCAAAGCGAATGTCTCTATCATCTGCATCTTTCATAGTTTTTCCAATTTGTGTCTACAAGGAAAATAGCTGCTGTGTTTTTAGCAGCAGCAAAACAATCAACAATGCTGAATTGTTCTTCTGTGCTCAAGCTGGTCCATTTGATGTGCTTCTGGTATATCTTTTGGCTTGGTGGATCCATTGTGATATCATTGTCGTTTTTAACATGATATTATTTTTCCAATCGCAGTATCGGGGTGGATCTGAGTTGCTGGTGGAAGCAGGGGACCAGAGAAGGGTCATAATGCTACCGCGTGAAATTCAAGGGAAGGTTGGAGGTGCCAAATTTACTGACAGAAGTCTAGTGATTACAATGCAGTAGCCATTTTTGTCGCCCCTGGAGGTGTTGAACATAGAGAAACTATTAGCTAATGATCAAGATGTATATGACATATACTTCAGCCCTGTTCAGATACAAATAAGTGTAAAACATTGGCCAATGATAAGTGATATGATGTATTCAGAGGATTGCAAAAGGATTTTGAATTACTGGGAAAGATGGAATATTGAAACTTTTTACTGCAACGCTGGTGTGGTGTGGTTTATTCAAGTTCGACAAAGTAGTGTTGTTAACAAGAGCTAGAAGCACTAGCATCTGCAGGTGCAACTGCCCAACCGCTAATAACTAATAAACCTAGGTAACTCAAGTTCCACTAGGTCCAGCCTCAATTCATGTCAAATGCTCAAGCTCCCTGAACTACTCGTCCTCATATTTTTTTTTTTTTTGCTCACTGGTCATTAGCAGAAACCAGAATTAAAATTTTTACATCAAATGATAGGTTTTGTCTCTCGCAGACTGGCCTGATATGTTCTTTTGAGTCTGGAGAATCCATGCTTCGAGGTTTTTTTTTTTTTTTGGCTTTTAATCTGTTCTATTGAGGTGTTTGTTCGGTCTATTTTAACATACACTAAAATTCATATAATTCTCAACTCCCAAGTACGATAATTTCGCCTGATACTCCACGCTTAAAACTAGAATAAACAATTCTTGCTAATAGGTTCAGTAGACAATCTTGGTTAGGGCAACATCCAGTACCAAAACTTTCCAATCGTTGTACTGTGCATTTAAGAGAAATGAAGAAGGTGCGTGCGCGGAGCAAGAATATGAGAATATCCACTTAACACTGCAAAGTAACCTTTTGCTTGTGCCTCTTCCCTTTACCTTTTGACCTCAGCAAAACTTTTAGTGTACAAGCTCACTTATATATACCTGAAGTTTATAATTAACGATAGATGTACAAGAGAACTGTATACAATTATAGTATTTGGATGGGGGACAAAAGAAAGTTTTAGAGACTTCTGCTGTTATGCTTCCACCTTATCCTCACTTGTTTGTGTTTGAACGCGTCTTCTCAAGTCTTCAAATGTCTTCATGCTTTCAGCATCAAAACCTCCAGCAAACTAAAATGGGAAAAGAAGAAACTCCGAAGTTACTTTCTAAGTCACAGTTCAATGGAAATTACCACAGAAGTCTCAATGGTATTCAGCGACTATGGTAATAAGTATAAGCTACCACAGAGCAAGATAATCCAAGACAGTAAATTAAACGGGAACTAGAATATACCTGATGTACACGAAAAGCAAAACGAATGCCTTGCAGCAGTATGAATTCCCTATTTGGTTCATTTTCAGGACCAGTGAGTTTGTCGAGTTCTGTTGATACCCGCTTCATGTACTTCTTTGCTAATTGTACAGATGACAGCTTAATCTGACACCAAAAGAACAGTACTTGTCAAAAAATATCCTTATTCATGTACGATACTTTATAAGATTAACAGAGAATTCTGCAAATATCATGATAACACTCCCCTCGTGCAAAGATTACCTTGCCAACTACTCCTGTGTCCATCAACCAATTCACAGGAATGCCAAAGTCCTTGTATCTTGAAATAGCCATGTCTCTTGTACGCAACAGTGCATACACACTTTGTTCGACCCTGGATGAGAAATTTTGATTAGTAAGCTCTAAGTTAGCAACATTAAAGACTACATAAGTTAAAAGTCACTAGTCTTTCATTCACTTAAATATATAGGTACCTACACAGCATTCTTGGGTGAACATAGTATGTTAAACTTTGATTTATTAGCGAATCTACCGTGAGGTTTTTTTTGTAAAATAGTTATAATAAGAAATGCATAGCAAACTTACTTTTCAAGCAATGAGTACATCTTTTTAAGAGCTTTTTCACAGGGAATGCTGGCGTCGTCTTCATAAGATGTGACTTGCTTCTCTAACTTCATCAGATCTTGGTACTCGAATGCGGCCTCTCTTAATGCATCTGCTTTCCCTTCAGGCCAATCAAAATGCTTGAGAACTGCCCTCTCATCAACCTTCACAGACACAATGAAAATGTGACTTACAAAATATCGCACGCATTGGGCAAATACAGTGGTCAATTCTATCAGATCATGCACAGTTATGCTTATCAAATTAGTAGCTAATCATATACATAATGCTAATGTGACTCTTATATACAGGGATCAAGTCCATGACCATGTATATCCTAGGAGAGTAAGAATAGCAAAACAACAGTAATCAGTCAGAAATGGATGACTTCCATCCACTTGCTAAAGTTTATGGGAAGAATATTGCAGAGTCTGAATTACAACGTACCAATGACAGGTGCTCAATGGTCCATTACTTACTACTTCGACTTCAGTGAATTCCGTACGTTTGACTTTTTGACATTATTTAGTTTATTCTTTGAGCAACAATAACTCAATATATATAATCGAAATGTTTTTAGAAAAAATGACTGTATGAAAGTATTTAATTACAACTCTTAGAATTACAAATATATAATTTTTTTAATTTTATTTGAGTTATTTATGGTTAAAACACAACCTGGCATCTGTTAAAATCAAAGATGCAGAAATAAAAGAAACGAAGGGCTTACCAAAAAGGAAAGTTCTTCATCGAGCCAGTTCACAAATGCAAGTAGGTCTTCTATGTCGGTAAAAGAAGCTGCTCGAACTTCAGCTGCTAGTGACTGAACAAAGTCACCTTGAGTTTCCACATCAGCTTTCACCTGGTTCCATCCAAAACAAACAGTGCCTCATAAGTTAAGAAACCCAAATAGGGCGCTTCTAGAGCCAAAGCAAAAAAAAAAAAAAAAACCATGTACGTTATTGAATTTTTAGACATACTGCTAAGAGGAAAGATGATTTGTTTGCAATCTCGCCAATCATATTACTTCTTGCGTCGGTTGTGCTAGAAGTCGACGATATCAAACTAGTTGTATCTTTCTTAGCCTCACGTTTCATCAAGCTCTGATAAAATTCAACAACTTCAGGAGCTCGGTGAACCTTGTCATCATTTCCTGCCCCTCTTGATAGACCTCCTGGAGGTGGAGGTGGAGGGGGTGGTGCACCAGGAGGACGAGGTGGTGGGGGTGCCGGTGGTGGGCCCCCAGACGGCACTCCACTGGACACACTAGCATTTCCACCTGTAGTATTGGCTCCAGATTGTTTTGGTGGGGGCCTGGGCACCCTGGGAGGCCTTTTCTCGATATCCGCAAGTTTCATCTTGCTCACCACTGGTGACTCAACTATCTTACTGTCAGTAGATTGATCACTAGAATTGACTGAGACATGTACCTTCTCCTTAATATGAGCAAGCTTCGGTGGCAAAGCTACAGATTTGTCTCTTACCTTTAACTCAGGGTTCAAACTTGACTTATCACCAAACCTTTCCACTCTTGCATTCTCTGCCTTTTCCTTAATCTGCTTTTCTCTCTCTAATGCCAGCTTATGCCTATCTTTATATGCAGGATACTTTTCATCGACAGTTCCATCGACTGATTTTGACATCAGCTGGAACGAAGATGCCACAGCGTTGAGTGAATCACTGGAAGCAACGGTTCTAATGCGTGGGAGGTTCGGAGTATCAGGAGATCCATAAGCGTCCTGCTCTCCCTTGCCAAAAGTGGTTATTGCGACGCCATCACCTGCATTTCTTAGCATCAAGGACTCCAGTGGTCCTCTTTGCCTCAGACTCATGCTACTCCTACTCCTTGGTGAGCCTCCCGCAAAAGATCTAGCTGGTGAAGAAACGGCGCTTGAATCATCCTTGCTTTTTCCCCATTTCCTTAGCTTTTGCATTATGCTTGGTTTCCTACTAAGGCTACTGTATTTACTTGCCGAGCTGTCGATTGAAATATTGTCAAAATCCTCGCTTCCTGGGGAAGATGGTTGAGAGAAATTGCTTTCCAGATCCGTGTCCCCTTGTCCACGTTCTGACCCTGCATATTCTAATAATAGCTGTTTGGCCTTCTCTTGAGATCTGGGGCTTAAGTTCTTGTTAAGCTCACGAGCTGACATCTTCCCAGCAGGTGTCTGGTAGTTCCGTAGTTCGAATCTCAAGCAAGCGTTCACCCACCGTAGGTAGACCAACTCCTCAACTTCACTGAATCTGTTCATCTGAAGTCCTTCAACCTGCTTTTGCAAGTCTTCATTTGTATGCTTCAACTCATTGACCTCCTCCCTAACCTTTGCAACCATTTCAGTCTGCAGAATCACAGAAAGTGTAAATGTTACAAATGTGATGATTCATAGTGAAACCAGATAAGGTCACCTCTGTTTTTCCATCTTTCGCCTTAGATCAAAGCATCACAAGGAATTAACTAGCCCTACAATCTACTTTTCTTTTGACAAGAGGTCGCATCATGCAGTGTATTTTGAAACATATTAAGTGACCAAATGATTGCTCCCATACCATTTTTACGCTTACAGGAAAGAAGATTTGACTACTTGTTATATCTATTTAAAATGGATATATCCCGAGGTCATTTAAGAACAATGACAACCAAAATCAAGTCAAACAAACAACATACTGAAGTATTTGCTTCATGAACACTAACCTCTGTGATGTTGGAAAGGACAGTTGCTTTGGCTTCAGCGGCGTCTAACTTTACCAACAACTCTCTCTTTTCATGCTGTAGCTCTATGTTTTTTCTTTTAAGCTCTGCTAACTCCACCTCTAATTGTTTAATAGCTTTAAGTTTCTTGTCAACTTCAGAATCTTTCTTATAGGCTTCTTCTTCCTTGGTCTGCAAACCACTGACTTGCTGTTTAAGCAGCAAAAGTTGGCCCTTTGTCTGATTTGCTTCTAGCTGAATTTGCCTCTGTAGCTCCTTAATTTTCTTCCTGGCTACCTCAAGTTCCTTCCTAGCGGAAGATCCCAGCTCAATCTCTTCTTCAAGCTTCTTCCTTTCTGCCTGCAGAGAGTTTATGTTGACTTTAAGCATGTCAATCTCAACGGTTTTGATCTTGAGCTGCCTTTGGAGCTCTACCATGTCAGATTCCTGCTCTTTCAGACCATAATATTCCAGTAGTTCCCCTTCTAGTCGTACTTCTCTCTCCTCTAGTTCCTTTACTAGGTTGCGCAACCGTTCCAGTTCAATTGCATTATTCGCCATCTCCTCATCATAAACTCTCTGACGATCAGCTTTGAAATTTATCTCAGCATCAAATTTGTCATCTGGTAATGGAAATCCAATCTGCCCTGCTAAAAGTTCTTCAAATTCATCCTCTCCAATGTCATATGTCATTACACTGGGAGGGTTTATTTCCCCGCTTATTAATTTAACTTCTTCTTCCTCTTCCTGCTCCTGCATACATAAATGAATACTCATGGGGTCTTTGAACAGAATTTTATACAACTGTTATCCCACTAAATCCATAGAACGAAGAACTCTCTGAACTAAAGAATCTATTTTCAGGTCATTGCTACATTACCTCCTCACTATTGCCATCAGTAAAGAAGTCGACCGTTTCCGTCTCCTGCTCCTCGACTGGGTTCTGTTCAATAATGTCTCCTCCATTCTCTGAGTTTTAACAAGCAAAAGTCAGCTACGACGTAATATTCAGGAAAGGACAGGATAAAGTTCCGATCGGGTTCAAGAAAGGAGCAATCTTTTTGCTTATGTATCACCAGTTAAACAGAAGCTTCATACCATAAATGCAAATGACCAAAAGAATACCGCAAAAGAAATATATCAATAGATACCTGTAGGATCAGTTGCAGAGTCTGACGGCTTCGGACTTTTGACATTAATTTGCCTAACAGTGTAGGCTGCGATGGAAGCAGCAACCAACAAGCCTAACCTGGCTATCATGTAGACAGAATTGACAGATGATTACTGTGCTTCAAATGAACTAGTATAGCAAGCAGCCCTATTGTTGTGCAACCCATCATCCATCTTCCCTCAATACCATAACTACTTTATCAACCCATGTGTACTAAAATCAATGAGGCTCAAAACTTCCAATCTGCAAAATGGGAACCCAAATAACATCCAACTTATTCAACTGTGTAAAGAATGCAGATTAACTTGATGAGCTTCTATTAGCAAGTGGTCATACTGTCACACAAGCATCTTCAGTTCATGGACTATTTGAGAAAGAAAAAACTTGCATGTTATCAAGAGCTAAGATAAGTGAATGTCCAACTTTCAGCCTTATTGGTATGGTAGCCACCAATAACAAGTGGCCTCACTTTTCTCAACAAAGGTCAGAAATTCTCAACATGGACGGCTTTCACCATATATGGTTCCTTCCTTGGACGTATACATACAGATAAAACTAATAGGACTTCAAACCATCAGTAAAAATAGACAGACAGCCTCCATTTTTTTGTTTCCTTCTGATCAATTAAGCTTTGCCTCTTAGCTGGCAGTAGAGTTTTTGGGCTCACAAGTCACAATATATAGTCTTTGTCTGAAGTGGGATGAGATAAGCTATTGGTATGAGGTTGAAAATCCAAACAACAAGCACTGTACTTCAGAAGTTGGATAGATACCTAAAAGAAACATTTACAGGATAATTGTCAGCAGAAGATGAATCATCTTGAGATAATTCTGAACTATTAAGAGAATATAAACACCAGCAAATATGTGGATCAACAAGAACCATTTGATCAAACCCAATAAATTGCCAAAACTTGTATCTGCTGTTCTTCAGGGGACCACATACGAGAACCAGTATCAAGTTAGACTATTATAGTTGGCTAATTAAGAGAGCATGAAAATTGACGACAATAGTAGGAAGAGTGGATATTGTATTTACCAAACAAATATGAGGTTGTCATTTAATAGCTTAGCTTCTTGCTTAATAGAATGGTCCACAGGATACAGCCAAGAGAAAGCTAAGTAAAACTAGACTTTTTTGATGGACTTTTGAGACTTATTTAACATTGTGTCTTTTTTGGCTTTTCTAGGGGAATCCTCTTTTGGGATTTCATTGGTTCCACTGTGTCTCATTCACGTACACAAACGCAGAGACGCATATATGTGTGCACTCACAAAACAGTAAAACATACATAGAAATATGTACTTCAAATCCCAGAAATAATATCATGCAGATTAACATATGCAATGTGCCTTATATAGTCATATGTCACTTAGGTGGAAAAATGGCAATCAAGGACAAAGAACGGCCAAAAAGCTACAGTTGTTAATTTTGGAAAGTTGATATTTTCCAAGATAAGCTACAGTTGAACAGAAAGGGTAGTGATTTTTACACTTCCGGAAATGATTTTAACTCTCTACCTGTGAGCTTAGTTAACTGACACTAAGGTAGAAAACTAAAATATTTACCTTTATAGGCTAAACTATGCTGAATTTTACTACTTGTCCTCGTTATCACCCACAATGCTACATTCCAAATAATTCTTGATGAGGACTTCTGCCAGCTGAGAATGGAGACTGTTCAATGGCCAGAAGTGAGCCACATTGCTGCTCTACAGAGGATGATCTAGCACAGACGGCAAAGATTGCTTCTTCAATTAATGGTTCCTTTTGGCTGAGGAATCTGTAGCATGCAAGTAGATAGCTAATGAAAGATTAGCATCTCACAGGCCCTGGCCTCACATTCCTCAGAACCATCCAAAATTTTATCCAGGCACCACTTGGTTCTGAGCCTTACTGTCTTTTTACTTACTATTCACACCACATAATTACTCATTTCAGATAATGGCAGTAACATCAGAAAACAGAAACCACTTGAAATAAATAGTGTATGTTAGTTTCTCACCGTTTTCATGCCTGAGATTTAGGTATAATGCAAGTTGAGTCCATTCATGCAGAGCTGCCAAGGGTGAGGTCCATATTTATTTCAGACCAGTATGGCCACAAATGCATGCTTATACATGGTAGTGCCAAACTAATGCATGCTTATACTTGGTAGTGCCAACCTACAAATGTGTTCAATGTTATGTCATTTATAGTTTGCTTGACAAGGAAAATTATCCCTTTATTCCATTTAGAGACTAGACATAATCTGCACCTTACAATAGTTCAAGTCATATACCCATGTACCTTCCATCCTATACTGTTACTCCTATCATTTCACAATGACCATCTCAAACACACAAGTTAATAGTATAAAAAAAAATCTTTTGTTTGACAGTTCGTGCATAACACTTATAAAATTTATACGCCACGTGGCAAATAGAGATGTAAACGTGCATTCTATTTATTGAAGTTGGAGGGGCCAAGAGACAAATACTAAATCGTTTCAGGACAAAGTGAGCATAATATTTCCTTTACAATGAACCTTAGACCACTGATAAAACCGAGTTCGAATACTATGTGAGTGTAACATATTAGTTTAAATTGTAACAACATGAGCTTCAATTTACTAGAATATAATCAATGAATAGACATCTATTATCAGTTAAGACTTTTGATTAAGTTGATCCTCTAACATGGTATTAAAATAGGATGGATCGAGAGGTCTAAAGTTTGAATCCGACGAAACCTCCATGCTGCAAATTTGAGAATTTGAACACCAGGTTTGGGGATAACGTGCACTCATGTGTTCAGCCACGCTCAACGCTAAATAGGTCTCGCGTGAAAAGAGCATATTAGAACATAACCAATTATTAAGCATCAACAATCAGTATAGGCTTTTGGTTAAATAGATACTCTAACACAATTGAGTTGAATTTTACTTTTTGTTTAGTTTAACTGTTCTCTAGAACTATGTAACTAAGTATGTTGCTTTTCATTTTTTTTCACAATAACACTTTTAATATTACTTTTATGAATTATATATTAAATATGTTAACAAATGCCATACTTTTGTGAAAGATATATTATTAACACATTTAGTTACTTTAATGTTAATATATAGTTCATTTTGTTTAGTTAAAAGTTACTAATAAACTTACTCGTGATCAGAGGAGTAGATTTCAGCCAAATTATGTAATTGTTGGACATATTATAAAAATAAACTATCTCACATGAGTCCATTTAGTTGCATGTAAAAATAAAATTGAAAGTTGGACTTTGATAGAATAAGCCAATTCGATTCAATTCAATTGAACCAATTTCCGACAAAAAAGACCAAAAACTTTTTTTGAACTTAACAACAACAAGGCACTTCCGCTAACACCAAAGCCCGATGGTTACACCATTCGGGTAGGTTGCTACTTATGCAACAAGGAATTTCGCAAATGCTAATTTATTATGTGGAGAGTATGCAATTATCAAATATGGCAAATATAACCTTCTCAATATCCTTTAACTAGTTAATTTATATGATGAGGAAGTTAGAGGATGTTCCAACATACAAAGACTAACTAAAACATAAATTTATCTCGAACCTAAGAAATTGCAAAACCCATTGTGCCAACTCCACATAATCACATATTAAATTTGAACTTCCAGTAAAAACCCATCAACTACAGCTAAAGACAAGAATGATGGAGGGATGCAACACATAAAATGGCAGAATTACTGTTTGGCATAGGTAAACAATACCAACTTAAGTATTGTAACAAATAAACTCACATGGTTTGTAGTATTACTTTGGAGATGAAGAATGGCATACTATAGCACGTCCAAATATGACAGGACTTCGAAACTAAGGTAAAAATATATTCACGGGGACCAAGGTTAGCCCAATGGTCTGAGGATTGTTCCAGGTTTGAGTCCTTATATCCCTTTCCTCACAATATTAGCCGCTCTAATGTACAAAAAAATGTAAATAAAAAGTCAAAAAGAATGAGAAAAGAGCAAGTCAATGAAGATTGAAGAGTGAGGAGAGACAAAGGCTTAAGCGCCAAAGGAATGTGGGGGAGTTGTAGGCGGGGATTTAGCCTTTGATTTTGAACCTTATTCCCATAGGTCCGTTACTTACTTTGATCAATAGGCCTCACTTTTGAGGCCTTTTAACTTGGGTCTTTACTCTCTTTTAACACTCACAATTTAGATTGGTCTATCCTACTAAACCCACACGAGGATTCCGTTATCATTACTGTAGTTAGGTAAACATCAGATTTCACCACACTAGTGGAGTTTATTGCTTTTTAGGGCATGTTCTCTTCAACTTATTTTCACTTTTTTTTATCTTATCTTATCTTATTTTTTCTTATTTTTCCTGATTGTTTCTGAACTTTACTTATTTTTACTTATTTTTCTGAACTTTACTTAGTTTTACTTATTTTTTCTGATTCATATTGTTTTCATAGCTCAAGTTTACTTATTTTTACTTATTTTACTTATTTTTACTTATTTTCCTGAATTTTACTTATTTTTGCTTATTTTTCTGAACTTTACTTATTTTATCTGAACTTTTCTTATTTCTTCTGAACTTATCGTAACTTTCCTGAAAATAAGTAGAAATAAGTTGAGGAAAACAAGCCCTTAATCAGCCCTCTAATTCGTTAGTAACTAGTATTTGTAAAATTAAACACTTCACAGCTTTAGCTAAAATTTTATCCTTCGACTTAGTACTCTCTTCGTACAATCGTACCAAAGCAACTGTTTAATCAGCTAATCAAGTTGAGACACTTTCATACTCGATCATCAGCAAAACCCTCCACACTGTAGTTTTCGGCAACAAGCATTCTGTTGAACTATGAGAATTTAACAAGAACAACATCATCACAATTTAACAAGAACAACATTATCGCTCATGGAGTTATCCGTCCATTGTCAACACACACATGCAGTTATCCGTGCATGTACTGTGGTATTTCCTCCTAATTGCAACAATGACAGCAAGGTTGGACTGTGCCCAATGTCTTACACAACTGACTATTGCATCTTTACAAACCTGTTTGCTGGAAGTGATACACATACTACAGAACCCAATAACTGCAGATAGCTCAGGAAATGAGGCTAGTAGACTTCTATATATCTCTTCTTTTTTCTCGATAAAAGGCATCGTGGATCTGCCATAAGCACATATACACAAAGTATACACAGCCAAAATCACGTCAACTTGCTCCTTGGCATCAAAATATGCCACGAAATCGATGCACACAGCCGCCTCTCAATCTAATTACAACTGTACAAGGTCCCTGACATAGGTTATTACACAAAAAGATCAAACAACAAACAAGAGCTCTAGAGCAAATTCACTTTGAGCAACTAATCAATCATTTTCTCCTACTCCCGAATTCTCTGACATTATCTATCCCATCCCCACCGTCGCCCTACCTCCTCAAGAACCTTTGAACGAGCTTCACTTCTCCTTGCTTCATCTTCAATCCAGGATCTGCATCACGAGATATAATTATCTGTAACAATGTTGATATGGTGACCCTTAACAATTGCCAAGCTTGTGACCCAAAAATCTTACATAATTTACCAAGGGCTATTTGAAGTTTTATAGAGCCACGAAAAGTGATGACAAAGAATAAGTAAAGGTTCTACAGTAATAATTACAATCCAATGCCAGAAAATCATGCCACATTTAACGAAACTCCATAAGAAGTCATTTCATGTGAACATAGAAAACAGACATACAATTGTAACAAAAACATATAGACCCACAACAGCAAAGAGAAAATTAGATGTTGAGGCAAAAGAAAATGACACGGGATTCAATCCCAAGGGTATACAGGGTTTTAGATACAGTCATATTAATAATTAAAGAAGTTGCAGTTTCACAAATACAGATGCTCGTAGATAACAATAAAAATGGAATAAAGATGCTCGTAGATAACAATAAAAAAACATAATAATAATTAAAGAAGTTGCAGTTTAACAAATAAAATCACAGTTTTCAGCAGACAAAACAAATTAAGTGAATGTTTAGGTGACTTCTGTATTATAATTATGATTTATGTCAGAGGTCTGGACATTATTTCGTACAGAGACTTAATGGTTTCAATAGACATCCAGAGTCTCCCCAGTTAACTAACTGCTCTAATGTATATTATGTTATTTAAGTCACATATTCTAGAGGCTGACCGAAACAAAAGAGAAGCAAGAGATGATTTCCAAACATAGATTTTGAAGCTTTACCTCAAGATTTGAAGTGCTTCAATCTCAGCCTCAAGCAAAGACTTGGCATCAAGGACTCCTTCCTTCCTATTTAGCAAATCACAGCGAAGAGTTTGTGCAGTCTCCTCTTCAACAATTTGTTCGGCCCTCTCTGATATAATCCTCTCAGACATTTGACTGACTTCCTCCTTGAGACTTATTAAAAGTTGCTTCTGGCACTCCATTGCAGCTTTCTCCTTCAAGAACCCATTTAATGCACTCTCCTGAGCTATCTTCTCCTGTTCTAAATAATTGAGGGCATTCATGTATGATTCCTGTACCTCAAGACCACGAGCTTTCTCCTCTTCCATTCTTTTTGACCAATACCCCTCTAACTCCCCTCGATCTAGCAACTCCTGTTTGATTTCCTCTTTTGTGACTTCTCTAGAAGTTTGCTCAGCTTCTAATCTCAGCAATTCATTCTGAATTGCTTCGGTCATCCGACCACTTGTGAGTGCTACAGCTGCTTGTGCAACTATTGATGGTTTGTTTGGTTGAAGTCGCCTAACTTGTCCTGCAACCATATAAAGAGGTTAAACATGCTAAGGGTGATGCATAAACATAAAAAGGTGCTGGTCAAAACTTGAGAGCTAGCCAACAAAAGCCTAGTAGATATCTGCGACATGCTATGTGCTGTAGACTTCATTAGCAGTACAAAGTCCCTGTTTGGCTCTTTCTGCTCCACCAGCATTGTTGCGGAGAATACATTCATAAAGGGACCCCACTATTGCTAGAAAGAACCAAGGGGGAAAAGAAGAGAGGAGACAGAAAGAGAGAAGACAGAAAGGAACGAACCAAAAACTCTTCTGAGAAGGCTTTTATCCCCAGCAAGCATGTCCATTAGAAGTCCTGGCCATTCAGCCGAACTTATCTCCCTCACATCCAGTAGGGTCAATTTTGTTTTCAGCATCTGGACTGTTAAAGAGTCAGGCCTTTGAAATGTTGGAAGACTTATAATAAACTAAGTATAGCCAAACTTCACAACAGGTTTCACAAAACTATCTGTTAATGATATTCTAAAATAGTTCTACCTCTTGGTTTTTTGTGCTCGCAAAATCATACTCCAGCTGCGCTCTCCAATCTATTAGATCCCTTCGTGAAAGAAATCTGCATGAATGACGATTAGACTTGTCGCAATATGCACCAGAACCATGAATTTCAGACTCTTAACCATAACAGCATTTTTATAGTAAGGGTATAACTAAGTTTGCATGGGTACCTTTCAGGTGAAAATTTGAAGCCTTCATTTGAGTAATGCTTTGAGGGTAGTTTACTTGAAACAACACCAGCTTCTGCTAGGGCTGAAATGCAATGACATCACAGTTATCGATGTACCTAATCTGATTCCATAGTGTATGATTTGACCATTACCTTGAATAAAGTCAAAATCTTGGTCTCCGATAGCCACATCCTCGTACGCAGCAATGACAGACCCAGAGAGAGCGACTGCCGTAGTTATTTTGTACTTTGGATTTCTACAAAGCAAACATACGGACATAAGTGAGTAATAAAGGTCTATAAAGCCAATCTACACGTGATTGCGGAAGAGAAATCCAGGAGACTAGAATTAAAAACAGAAATTTGATACCTTTCCAACAATGAACTTGCTCGAACTAACCATCTTGCATATTCTCTTCGTGTGCAGAGCTTGTCAGCCTTGACATCTTCATCAATTATCTGCATATCTTAACCACATTACACATAGTTCAGAAATCAATTCAAGGATTCATACTAATAGCACACAATTTTGTAAATGCAGCTGAGTCTAGGTTTTTCATCGAAATAAAAGTAAATATATCCTTAATGCCACCACTTGAAGCAATATACTGACTAGGAAGTGTCATCACACCATGTCAAATTGGACGGTTATGATAAGACTGAAATACTCATCGTCAGCTCAGCATCTGTGAATATTGTTCCAAAACTACAATGTTTTTAAATGGGACTTCGGGACAAGGATAATCCTGTGTACTAAAGAAGTGGCTAAGGAAGAGAACAGGACCATATCCATAACCTTCAGTGTCAAGAGCACACAAAAATCAACGGTGGTATCCAGATATTTAAAAAGGTGAACACAAATAGCTGTATAAGATAACATCATGGATAAGATCTCTGGGACGACTGGGCTTGGGGTGGTCTTAAAGGTTTTGGCCAGACACATTTGAAACCTTTTTTCGTGACTTTTAGATTAAGTTAGAATCACCCTAAACCCATGATGTCAACCACTCAAAGTCCACTGTCACAAAAGAAGCTTGCTGTGAGACTGCCTTCCACAAGACATTCTCAAAGGTGAGCCTAACAAGTCTATCCACCATGAAACCACAGGTAGATGCATGCCTAGAATTTAATATCACATGATGTGGTAATCATGGCAGTCCTCCAAAATGGACGAGTGTGAACATCAAACTGAACAGCTGGCCCTCTATGGCTCTATCAGGACAGACTCCACAAATTCATATTGCAACTTGCACATTGCTACAACATTGTCCCAACTTTGATCTAATATGATAAACAAGCACGCCTACGTAACTTTGGCATTTGCATAACCCAAACTGAATTGAGAACAACCCCAAAATTACAAAGTTTTTCAAAAGGGAATCAATTGGAAAAAGCACCATACACCATCAGATATATATAAAGGTAATAGAGCTACTCTAACGTACATGACAGACGCATGTCAAACCATATTTCCAAACAAACCTTCAATTTCTTTAAAACATCCACAGCTTCGAGCTGAGTTGAATCCAAATCAAAAGTGACAATGCGAGGTTGGAGCTTCTCTGCAAAATGATAAATTAATGAGAACCTCAATAAGGAAGCTCCTTTTAAGCTTTACGCTTGCTTATTGCTACCTAGCACAGTTCTCCAGAAACAGGCTAACAGGTAAATCTCAGACAGAGAGAACGCTGGGAAAAAACACTAATGAACATAAGAAACAAGTATAAATATGAAAAGCAGCACAACCTGCATCTGAGAAGTTAAATGACAAAAAGACCCCTGCTAGGGGTTTGAATACCAGCCATCAAAAGAAAGTGTTCAAAGACAGATTTACATTCTCCAATGATTTGTGTTCAAACCATTTAATTATATGTTTCTCTGTTCAAGGCACACAAGTAGACCCATTTGGCAATGAGAGTAAGCTAAATGGAACCACATAATGCAAGCAAACAAAAGCCGTAGGCTTTGTTTGGCCAACACAAAAGTTGACTCCTGCATGAGAAACTGGAAAATGCCAGTCATGGTCACTGGCCGAGGAAAGAACGCGAATCAAAAATCATCCAGCAGCACCTAGTAATAAGTTTTACCCGCTAAGAAATTCAAATATCCAATGTATACATCCTCAGTATTCGCTGCCAGCCAAAATAATTTCTCAAATCCATTTCTTAGGGTTTGAACTCCCAGACAATTAGGAAACATATAGTATGTGCTAACTGCTAAGTGCTAACTGCTAAGTGCTAACTGCTTCCATCTGACTAGGTAGTAGGTTTTCATTATCCCCAACCCACTCACACAAAGGAGGAACGAAACTGAGACCATTCATAATAAATTTATAATTATTACTGCTGCACAGACGGTTCGCCGAATTTCAATCCCGTTACTTAAGAAACTCCCGAATTAAAGCAATTTCTAGCTGACACAATACGAAATCTACTAATCAATGACAGTAGCACTAACACATTATTTGCTAAGGCAATCTAAAGGAACGGAAAGAGGGAGAGTGAGGGATCAAATTTCCATCAATATAGTGCAAGAAAGTCTTGGGAGAGACCGTCTACTTTTATCAACTTTTATCAACTTTTATGATAAAAGTAGACAGAGCCAAACTGGCACAAATGCCCAATAAAGGCATATAAATCTATAACTAGACTTGGGCTTCTAGGGAGCTTACAAATTTAGCTTGAAAGAAGTTTGTCTATTTTTACAATAAAAGAAGCAGTCTTCTCTAACAATTTGTGATATAGATATAGGGTTATTGAATTAAAATGGGAGGGAGAATGAGGAATCCAAAATTGAAGAAATTTAAAGGGAAAATGGAAGTTCACTCCTTCCCTTGCCTTGCCTTCCCTCCTCTCCCCTTCCATTTCATTCTCTCCCCTCCCCGACTTCAAACTTCGCTAACCACACTTACTTTAAAAAATAAAGAAGCACTTATATCATACAAGGATGAAAGAAAGGCAGTCAGCCTCCAGGGCACAACATGTCGACATCTAAGTAAAAGATAATCGTTTGGAACCAACTTCAAGCAAAATAAAAAAACAGCCACCGTTCGTGCACACTCAGTCACTCAGACACCAAGACACCTTTACTCTTCAGACAGCCACATCAACACAGTGCAAAGGACAACGATCCATCCTCCAGATGAACAACACTGACGTTCATCTGAAATTATTCTTATTTTTCAGAGATTGTAGTTTGGGGACTAAATTCTCATCCTTGCCCCAGCGAACATCATGAAAATTCTCATATCAAATTTCTTTTGAGCTCTATCCAGCAATTGCACGAGAAAGGACAAGTCAGCGTGTGATTTTGTTAATAGAGAACCCATCCTTTCAAGGGGTACCGAAATCCTAGTGCTATAATATACGCCAACTACTCATTCTAATCCTTCATGCTAACTAACAGAAAACACCAAATTAAAGAGCTTGGTCTGGACATTCATCCCAGCTCCGTAGGTGGTATAAATTCTAATGTAAAAACAACTACAAAGTTTCTCTACAAATTCAATAGCTAGCAACTGAACAAGAAGTTTAAGAATCTACAGTAAGAATAATACAATACCTGATGGCACTGCCTCTGTAACCACCTCCTCCGGCAAATCAACCTCGCTAGTCTCAGCAACCACATCCTCCTCAATCGGCAAATCAGACTCAGTAATTATACTTTCCTCAGCTTCCAAAACAACTGGCACTGACAAACCAGCCGGCGAACTTCTAAATGGCAATCTAAACCCTATAGATAAACAACAAACTAACCTTAAAACCCCATAAAATCCTAACTAAACAGTAACATCAGCTCACCATAAAGCAAATTTACACAATTACCATTATTCTCCCACACTAACACAATCCAAATCATTTTTAAATAAAACAATGCAGTAAATACTACAGCCACATAACTAAAAAGAATCAAGTTAAAGACCATACCCTTGTTGTGAGCTAAGGCAAAAAGCAGTAGCGCAACTGAAGTCCCAACACCAGCAACCAAAAATATCGGGAAACCTGAACAAAAAGTTCGAGAACAGATGTAATGTTGGAAAACACAGTAACACAAAATATCGGGAAACCTGAACACAAAGTTCGAGAACAGATGTCAGCTAGCTCAGCTGATAATGCTGAAAACATAGTAACACACAAAATATCGCGAAAATTGTAGACAGATGTCAACTAGCTCAACTAGTAATGTTTAAAACATAGTAACACATAAAATATTCTGGAAACTCACACCAAGTTCGAAAACAGATGTCAGCTAGCTCAGCTAGTAAAGTACAAAATATAGTAACAAATAAAATATCAAGAAAATTGAAGACAGTCTTTAAGAACAAATGTCAACTAGCTCAGCTGGTAATGTTGAAAACATAGTAACACATAAAATGTCGGGAAAACTGAAGACAGTCTTCAAGAACAGATGTCAACTACCTCAGCTAGTAAATGTTGAAAACATAGTAACTGATAAAATGTCGGGAAAATTAAAAACAGTCTTCAAGAACAGATGTCAACTAGCTCAACTGGTAATGTTGAAAACATAGTAACACATAAAATGTCGGGAAAATGCAAGACAAAGTTTGAGATTAGATGTGAGCTAGCTCAGTTGGTAATGTTGAAAACATAGTAACACACAAAATATCGCGAAAATTGAAGACAGATGTCAACCAGCTCAGCTAGTAATACATAAAATGTGGGGAAAATAGAAGACAAAGTTGGAGAACAGATGTCAGCTAGCTCAGCTAGTAAAATACAGGAAATGACCTGAATGTTGTTTTTTATTGGGAATGGGGGTGTCGGGGAATGCCCAGCCGCGGAAAGTGTCGGGTGTCGGGTTGTCGGGGGACAGCCAGGAGACATGGGAGGAGTTGTCGGGGAGGGCGTAAGAACGGAGGGTGGGATGAGGGAGAGAGAGATGAGAGAGGAAGGTGATCGGACGGCGGGGAGAGGAGAGAGAGTGGGAGTGGCAGTGTCGGAGGAGAGAGAGTGGGGTGGGCCCTGCTGACGTGGACATTTCTTTTTCTTTTTCTTTTTCTTTTTTTTGGTTACTAGGTAGGGAGTGAGTGTAGTGGAAGAAAGGGAATAAATAGTTTTTGGAGTGGGGAGGTGGTGAAAAGCGTGGGTTGCGAGGGATGGGCTTTTGGGTTCATTTGATTACAAAGGTGAGATTCGGGTGGAGATATGGACCCATAACTCAAACCTACAATCCTCCTTTTCCTTTTTCTTTTTCTTTTTGATTAACTTTTTTTTTTAAGAAGAATAATCATGTATGATTAGGGATGTCAGTGGGACGGGTACAAGTGGGTACTGCACCGCACCCGTTCCAACTGAGATGGGTATGGGTAACACTTTGGTGGGGATGAGGTGGCTATGGGTATAGAATGTTGTACCCGCCATGGGTCGTGGGGCGGGTATGGTTTTCAAGTCATCCCGCCCCATTCCCCGAACGTCTTGCCTCATGCCCAACCGCCACGCTCCATCTATGACGAGTCAGGATTCTCTCCATTTCCTAAAAGAAATGGATCTTCCATTACCTAGCTTATATGTTTGCCACCTCTCCATTTCCTAGAAATAAATGGTCTAGATCTAATCTCTTTTTATGACCTAAACACCCTCCTCTCTCTTGGCTATTCTCCATTTCTTTTAGGAAATGGAGAGAATCCTAACACAGTGGTGTGGCTATTTGCGCAAGTTGATGAGAAGTGCACTAGAGAATAGAGATGCTTAACTATTTTTTCTTCCAAATTGAATAATTCATAAAAATGGAGATGAACTGAAACTTTTTTTTTTTGACAAAGGTAAAGGATACATTAGCATATCTAGAGGCAAGTTTACTAAGTCATTTTTTTGTCACTCCAATATAGAACAAGCTCTTAGATTCAGGTTAGTTCAACTTAATTCAGTTTCATCTAGTTAAGTTCAATCCAACTTCATTTAGTTCAGTTCTACCAAATAAAGTTATATATGCTTTTACTATTAACATTCCTTAGGTTACTTATGTTATTACTATTAATATTACTTATGTTGTTGGTTATTTTTGTAATTATTATTATTATATTATCCAAATTGCTATTTTCTCTCATTTATTCTGTGTTCATTTGTGTTTATTTTGACCATTAACTTCTTCTTCTTCTTCTTCT
>CAAKMY010122533.1:0-14581 GCA_901111285.1 Corrigiola litoralis | reverse complement strand
AATGATTTGAGCTACGTCTAGGCTATTTTTTTCCATTTTACTTGTTCCTTTCTTCATTATATGTGTCAAGGATGCAACCAGCCAATTTTCGTCCGATTCCATTTCGGGGCCGAAACGAGATTTTTTCGTAGATAATAGTCCACAAAAACCGGCTATTTTGGTCGATTTTTGATTTTCCGGAAAAATCTCCGAAAAATGACCTAGCATGCTCCTAGGGTGTATTGGAGCATAATAGAGCATATGGCAATGTAATACCTTCGTCTTGATAGATTTACAGTGTGTTTATCCCTCGATTCGGGCATTTCAATAATGGAAAAAACCGATGGTTTGGGCTAAGCCTAGGCTACTTTTTGACATTTTACTTGTTGCATTCTTCATTATATGTGTCAAAGATGCATGCATCCGATTTTCGTCCGATTCCATTTCGGGGCCAAAACGAGGTTTTTTCGTGGATAATAGTCCACAAAAACCGGCTTTTTTGGTCGATTTTTGATTTTCCGGAAAAATCTCCGAAAATGACCTAGAATGCTCCTAGGGTGTATTGGAGCATAATAGAGCATATGGCAATGTCATACTTTCGTCTTGATGGATTTACAGTGTGTTTATCGCTCGATTCGAGCATGTGAGTAATGGAAAAAAAAAGCGATGGTTTGGGCTACGCCTAGGCTTCTCTTTGCCATTTTACTTGTTCCATTCTTCATTATATTTGTCAAGGATGCATCCAGCCAAATTTCGTCCGATTCCATTTCGGGGCCAAAACGAAGTTTTTTCGTGGATAATGGTCCATAAAAATCGACTTTTTTGGTCGAATTTTGATTTTCCGGAAAAATCTCCGAAAATGACCTAGCTTGCTTTTAGGGTGTATTGGAGCATTATTGGAGCATATGGCAATGTCATTCCTTCGTCTTGATAGATTTACAGTGAGTTTATCGCTCGATTCGGGCATGTGAGTAATAGACAAAACCGATGGTTTGGGCTATGCTTAGGATACTTTTTGCCATTTTTCTTGTTCCATTCTTCATTATATGTGTCTAGGATGAATCCAGCCAATTTTCGTCTGATTCCATTTCAGGGCCGAAACGAGGTTTTTTGTGGATAATAGTCCACAAAAAACGGTTATTTTGGTCGATTTTTGAATTACCGGAAAAATCTCCGAAAATGACCTAGCATGCTCCTAGGGTGTATTGGAGCCTAATAGAGCATATGGCAATGTCATACCTTCGTCTTGATAGATTTACAGTGTGTTTATCGCTCGATTCGGGCATATCAGCATTGGAAAAAACCGATGGTTTGGGCTACACCTAGGCTACTTTTTGCCATTTTACTTGTTCCATTCTTCATTATATGTGTCAATGATGCATCTAGCCAAATTTCGTCCGATTCCATTTCGGGGCCAAAACGAGGTTTTTTCGTGGATAATAGTCCACAAAAACCGGCTCTTTTTGTCGGTTTTTGATTTTCCGGAAAAATCTCCGAAAATGACCTAGCATGCTCCTAGGGCGTATTGGAGCAAAATTGGAGCATGTGGCAATGTCATTCCTTCGTCTTGATAGATTTACGGTGTATTTATCGCTCGATTCGGGCATGTGAGTAATGGGCAAAACCGATGGTTTGGGCTATGCCTAGGATACATTTTTCCATTTTACTTGTTCCTATCTTTATTATATGTGTCAAGGATGCATCCAGCCAATTTTCGTCCGATTCCATTTCAGGGCCGAAACGAGGTTTTTTCGTGGATAATAGTCAACAAAAACGGCTATTTTGGTTGATTTTTTATTTTCCGGAAAAATCTCCGAAAATGACCTGGTATGCTCCTAGGGTGTAATGGAGCATAATAGAGCATATGGAAATGTCATTAATTCATCTTGATAGATTTACAGTGTATTTATCCCTCGATTCGAGCATGTTAGTAATGGAAAAAAAAAGCGATGGTTTGGGCTACGCCTAGGCTTCTTTTTGCCATTTTACTTGTTCCATTCTTCATTATATTTGTCAAGGATGCATCCAGCCAAATTTCGTCCGATTCCATTTCGGGGCCAAAACGAGGTTTTTTCGTGGATAATAGTCCATAAAAATCGACTTTTTTGGTCGAATTTTGATTTTCCAGAAAAATCTCCGAAAATGACCTAGAATGCTCCTAGAGTGTATTGGAGCATAATAGAGCATACGGCATAGTCATACCTTCGTCTTGATGGATTTTCAGTGTGTTTATCGCTCGATTCGGCATGTGAGTAATGGATAAAACCGATGGTTTGGGCTATGCCTAGGATACTTTTTGCCATTTTTCTTATTCCATTCTTCATTATATGTGTCTAGGATGAATCCAGCCAATTTTCGTCCGATTCCATTTCGGGGCCGAAACGAGGTTTTTTCATGGATAATAGTCAACAAAAACGGCTATATTGGTCGATTTTTGATTTTCCGGAATAATATCCGAAAATGATCTAGCATGCTCCTAGGGTGTATAGGAGTATAATTGGAGCATATGGGAATGTCATACCTTCGTCTTGATAGATTTACGGTGTGTTTATCCCTCCATTCGGGCATGTGAGAAATGGACAAAACCGATGTTTGGGCTACGTCTAGACTAATTTTTGTCATTTTTCTTGTTCCATTCTTCATTATATGTGTCAAGGATGCATCTAGCCAATTTTCGTCCGATACCATTTCGGGGCCAAAAGAATGTTTTTTTCATGGGTTATAACTACTCCCTCCTTTCTTCCTTTAAATCTCAAGAAGAAGAAAACAACAGAAAATATTCCCATGAAGATGATGTTGTTCTCTATTTTGTCTACCATTTTTTACACTATTGCTACTTGCTAGAAAGAAAGTGAAACTGTACATGACTGACTAACATGAAAATTATAAGGGACACAATGATAATACCACCACGGGATACTTTTTCTCAATCATGTAGCTCTCATGAAAATAATTTTTCCAGATCGCATTCTGTGTTCCAAAGAAATTCTCAACCAAGATAGCCAACAGCTTTCTATAGCAAACTCTTTTCATGCCTCCCATAACTTCAGTACAAACCATGGATTACAAACTCAAAATAAAAATCTCAGACAGGGCATTGGCAGCCAACTGTTCAAAATTAGAGGTAAGAGATATAGTTCAATACTAAGAATTATAACAGCTAGGAACTGTCAAGTGTCAAACACCCAGCAAGACGACCATTTATGAAAAAAAAATTATTGCAAGTCACCAACGCAATCCCAATTCTAAAAGATCAGTTTTCACTTTTCTTCTTCCTGCTTGCTAGGCGACTCTTTAGTCTCCTCAGCAACATCGTCCTGCAAAATTAGAAAAAAAAAGAAGGTATCTTAACTGATGCACTATAAACAGTGTCTATAATCCAGATGGGGTAATGGAAGAAGAGTTCTCTACCTGCACGTCAGAAGTCCATAAGGTCAGGTTATCACGAAGAAGCTGCATGATCAGAGTGCTATCTTTGTAGGAGTCTTCCCCAAGAGTGTCTAATTCAGCAATTGCTTCATCAAAGGCCTTGTAGAGGGAAAAGAAAGGGCGTTGTTAAATGACGCTACATAGCATATAAGCTCATAACAGGCTAGCAGCATTATGTCACAACTCACAAGTACAAGAACATGAAATTTCCATTTCATTGCACATCTCACCAGTCATTACTAATTGATCAGTGCATACTGTAGGGAAAAAATGATGTCAAAACAGAAGGTGTATGGCAGTATGGCAGTATGGTACAATATACCGATATAAAAACATATATAATAACAGAGGTCGAATTATAACACACCTATGTTTCAGGTTAAACCACTAAACAAGCATGAATTATAACACACCTGTTTAGCCAGATTGCAGGCACGATCAGAAGAGTTCAGAATCTCATAGTAGAAGACAGAGAAGTTGAGAGCAAGGCCAAGCCGGATTGGATGAGTTGGAGACAACTCTGCAGCGGCGATGTCCTGTCAAAATGTAGAGAAGGGAAGAACTCAGCTGATTAGTAAACTGAAACTACAACACATCCATAACTTATACCAATCATCAACCAAACTAACAGACAGCATTAGAGCATATATAACATCATGTCACATCATCACCAGAAAGATATCAGGAGCTTGCTGTCACAACAACAAATCCTCGTCCAATCACTTTCCAATCAACCAACCTATTAATTACTCATTTTGAGTTTCACATATAAGATCCTATATTTCTCCAAAATTTCACATATAAGATCCTATAATTCTCCAAAATTTCACATATAAGATCCTATATTTCTCCAAAATTTCACATATAAGATCCTAAAATTGACTATTGCACCAGAAAGTAGGCAAAAAACCATGAAAGTTTCATTAAACCGAACCACAGTGATAATCCACAATTCCGATTTGCAATCAAAATCAACAAAACAAAAATATCAATGCCTAACCACATTATTAGATTGTTGCAATGTGCCTTAAATGATTGACAATCCAGTAAGTGAAAAAATATCCAAAAAACTCAACACCACTGAACTTCCTGAAATCACTTTCCAAACAAACAATCTTAGTATACTTATAATTTCTAATCATAGTTCACCTCTCCCTGGTGACCTATGCTTCTGTATTGTTCCACAAACATTATCTATAACGACTAATTCCTTAATATTTCCATAAATTCACAAACAAAATTTTAAAGTTCGTACAAATCTATATCCTGCCTAACCACAAAATAAATTACTGCAATGTAAAACAAGCCACCAAAAATCAAGTACTCGAAACAACAATGCCATCATAGAACGATCTGGAAAAAACAAACACCAATTCGAATCAACGATGATCAAATGATATGTATACTATTATTTAAACATATCTATATCATTCCCAACCACCTTATACATCTGTTCAAAGTGCATCAAATGATCAACCACTAACAATTAGAATTGACAATGCCGGTTGTAGAACGATCCACGAACAATCAAATGCCATGAATAATTTCGCAAAACGAACCCTAATTATCATTCACAACAATGTCAACCATATGAACATAACATCACAAAATAACATCCGCGACAACAAACGCTAAGCATAATCCACAAGTCCACAACACCAATTTAGAATCAAAACGACCAAAACAACAATGTCAACAAAAATAACATCGCAATCAATCATATCGACGAAAATCAGAAATATCTGAAAGCTCACAATATCAATCAAGATCCAAACTCAACAAAATATATTAACAATATAAAGGAAAACCACATATATCATCGTAATTCTGAGAAAACAAACGCTAAATACTATCACACGTCAACCAAAAATATTCAGAAATAGTCAAAATCAACAAATAAAAAAACATAACATCAACACAAATGACCTCAAATCCACAAAGACAACCTCCATTTCTTCTTATTCTTCCCATTTGGCGCATAGTAAATTAGTAATAAAACAACATCTCTGAAAATACATAATAACAATCAATATCAAACAGGAATAAAATGGACAATTAAGAACCTGAGCAGCCTTATAGGCGGAGAGGGTATTCTCGGCAGCATCCTTCCTGTCATTCCCAGTCAAGAACTCAGCGAGATACCTATGATAATCCCCCTTCATCTTCAGATAAAACACCTTGGAGTCCCCGCTCTCGGCCCCGGGGATGAGCCTGGCCTCCAGCAGCTTGAGCATCCCGTCGCAGATCTTGGCCAGCTCGGCCTCGATGGTGGCGCGGTACCCTCTTATGGTGGCCACGTGGTCCTCGTTCCCCCTGCTCTCCTCCTTCTGCTCGATCGAGGAGATGATGCGCCAGGAGGCCCGCCGGGCCCCGATGACGTTCTTGTAGGCCACGGACAGGAGGTTGCGCTCCTCCACCGTGAGCTCGGTGGAGGTCGAGGTGGTCACCAGGTGTTCCATGAAGGTCACCATCTCGTCGTAGCGCTCGGCTTGTTCGGCGAGCTTCGCCATGTACACGTTGTCTTCTCGGGTGGAAGCCATTGTTATACCTTAGAGCTTTTTGCGGGAGGTGGGTTTGAATGCTTTTTCTTTGTTTGTTTGTTTGTTTGTTTGTTTGTTTGTTTGTTTGTTTGATCCGGGAAAATGGTGAATGGTGATCGATTGGGGGGCTATTTATATTTATGTAAAAAAATGGGAAATGTGTTTGAATTTGAATGATGCTTTTGTGGGAAGTTGTATAGTATATCCACGTTACGTTACACAATGGCACATGCAATGGAACGGGACTATGTTTGGGCATCAATGTAAGATGGCTTGTGTATTGGGTCGGCCTTCTTCCAAAGGCCCCGAAGATAATACTCACCCACTCGACTGGTAGCTACCACTTTAATACCCACCCTCTCACATTATTTTTAAAATTTTCTTTTAATTTTATAAATTCAAAAATATTTGTGAGGAGGTGGGCACCAAATTAGTACCCACCGGCACCTAGTGGGCCTCTATCATCTCCCCTCGAATTGGTAGCCACCCTCTCACATACATTTTTAGATTTATAAAAATAAAAAGAAATTAAAAAATTGGTGTGAGCGGGTGGTAGCGTAACCACCAGGTGGATGAGTATAATTTCATGTAGAGAGTTGATACGGGCCATCCGATGGCTATCAGTTTGGTCAAAAATTATTAGAAGAGACTGTACTTTTTATTAGGTAAATTTTCGTATGCTCTCTACAAGCCCAAATTAGTTGTAGATTAATATGCCTTTATTGGGCCAACATGGTTTAGTCTACTTTTATAATAAAAGTAGACGGTCTCTCTCAAAACTAGCTGCAATTTGGTAGTCACTCTCTCACAGATATTTTAGGTTTTCTAAAATTAAAACAGTGATGTGAAGGGGCGGGTCTTAAAGTGGCAACCAACCGGTGGGTGAGTATGATTTTCCCTCTATTTTATGGGAAGGTGATATACACCCACCAGCCTCTCACATTATTTATTTTGTCTTTAAATATAAACATATTTTTTAAAGATGATGTGAGAGTAGCCACCCGATGAGTAAATGTTATTTTCCAAATTTAATTAAGTTTCTTACAAGCACAAGTCAACTAGTTATTATAGATTAATTTATATGACTTTATTGGGTTAGCATAGCTGCGTCCATAAAAATAGACGGTCTTTTCCAATACTTTTTGTACACTAATATGAGATAGGTCACAATTGGGATGAGTCATTTTTGGTTTAGCAGGCCAATCACAAATTGTTAGATGGCACCAGTCGCCCAATATAAATGACTAAATGAGTCTCCACCAACATGGCATTTACTGATACCTCTTTAATTGTCACTCAATTTTGTTCAAAATGATTAGTTATATAAGAGGGAATTAGGGATCTATCGGGACTCGGGAGGTGATTTGATACCTCCCTAATTCCCTACATACTTCTTAAAAAACAAGACAGGTATCAAATTAGTAACCAAGAATGAGTTTATATAATTTTCCGGAGAAAGGAAGTGAAATGACAGAGGCCTATCCGATGAGGCGATGACCAATTCGATAGCCCCACCTCGCATGAATTTTGGTTTTACTTTTAAATGGAGTTAAAAATAATTAATGTGAATGGGTAATTCCGTGATGGAAAATCATACTCACCCACCTGGTGGTACTCACTTTAATACCCACCCTCTCACATCACCTTTTTAATTTCCTTTTAATTTTAGAAATCCAAAAAATGTTTGTGAGAGGGTGGACAACAAATTGTTATCCACCCAGTGGGCCTCTATCATCTTCCTTCCGTGATTACGGTGGGTACATAAGATATTCCAAAAAAAAAAAACATTGCGTAGAAACTCTCAGCCCATAGATAATCACAGTCCACCAGGACCACCAAGCATAACAGCAGCCCATTGTCCATGCAAGGATGTATTAAACATGGAAACATCGATCTCCCTTTCAAACTTCTTTCTCGATGGGCCCCCAAACACGTTTTATGTGCCTACAGTCCTTCAGTACGTGTATCACGCTACCACCAAAATATCCAATGCAATTAGACGATTAGTACGCTGTTATCCAAAATCTAAGCCGCAAATGCAAACCATTGGAAAGCAGGCACCAAAACTCGGTGCAATCAAACGTCCAAAACTTTCTCTTTACCAAACACGGTGTTAACATGGCACGTGTCTTTCATAATTTCACCGTCCTTTAAAACAACCTGCTATTCTCCACATCCTTTATTCGACACGCACAAGAATAACATTTCATTTCATATTATATAACGGTACAAGAATAAAGGCTATATAGTAGTAGTAGACCTACTAGTAGAACAAGCTAGAAGTAGAACCTTACTTTAAGCTGAAGAAAGAAAGAAGAATCAAAATAATGTCTTCGTCAATGGTAGAGCGTGCATCTAGCGACAATAATCAACGTAGTAGGGACGATAGAAGTGGATGGCTTGATATGTTCATGGCTGGTGATCACACGGCACTAGAGCTCCTCCCAGATGATCACACAGCCTTTTTGAGAGCTGCTACTTCACTTAAGGACCAGGTAACTTTCTTATTAGTCTAATCTTATTTGGTGTACTAAAATTAGAAGTTACCCAGTGGTTGGAAGTGCAACATGTCATGTTCGAATCCTCATTTTCCCTATTCTTCCGTAACATTAGCTAATTTCAATTAAAAAGGACATATCATAAGCTAGTTGAGGTTTGACGTGGTCTAAATGTACGCAATCTTACCTCAAATTCTCAAACTATTAAAATAGTTAATAGGGTGATTAGAGTTATTAGTGTACGTACCACGCTACAAATTAGCCAACTTAAATGGTACCAACAGACTTATATAAGCAATTTACCTCTAACTAGCTGTGGCACCGACACTATATATCGGTGAACTGTTTCTTGTCCCATTTAATAAAGATAATCGTTATGTATAGTAGTATTTGATGATGTACGTACTGTGTTGTCCTACGGGTTAGCTGACCGTGTGTAGTTGTTTAGGTAGTGGAGGTGACATGGAAAGAGATGGCAGAGAAGATAGAAAGCATGAGCGACGTCAGCGTGGACCCGACGGTTTACACGGGTTTGATGGGGACGGCTTACACCTGCTTGCGGTCGTACGAGGCTACTGGTTGTCACCAGGACTTGCTATTGTGCGCGGATATTGTCCGAGCCTGTGCTACCTTCGCGCATAACACAAGGTTAGCTACTTAGCTTCATGTTTGAAGAGTACTCATCCCCTTTCTATTGAAATAATTATTAGTGACACTTAGGCCAGAGGAAAATGAGATAGTGACTACGCAGCATAAGAAAAAGAATATGAAATGGCGCCACGCCACCAAGTGGTACTCTAATTGGGTGCTATCCTTTCACGTGTATGAAAAAAAAAATAAAAAATCTCCTACAAGTATTAATGATAAGGGTCACCACATTCTATGGTAGGTACCACCCGGTGGCACCCAATTGTCATACTCCGTAGTCTTTTTTTACCGTAGATATATAAGCCTGTTGAGTATCAATATCAAGGTATCGGACCAATGATAGTTGACAATAACAGCTTACTCTGGATGCGAGACTATGGTGGTCATGACTCATGAACGTACTGATGATAAAAAATGTTATGTCATGACTTGGGAGTGATAAAACGTGAACACGTAAAAAAAAAATCCATTTCCATATTGTTAATCCAATCAAATGGTAATAATGTGCGTTTTAATAATAGAACTGTACCAGTAATAATGGAGTTATGGAGTCAGAATCTCAGGCTAAGATTGGCTACTTGGACTAATTCAACCAAAAGAGGAAATTAGATAGCGAAAGTTAGAGAGCAAACCCTTCTTAAGGAGTACTACGTACAACTGTACAGGTATAGTAGTATCATCACATCTCGGGACAGGAATGAGAAGTTGAGAAACACATTTTTCTAAAATATCTGCTTGCCTGTCCTAGTTTGTGAAAGCCCTGGACATGCAAAGACGAGGACACGAGGGTGATGGACCCTTATTTTCAAGTGAGAAAGATTTTTATTGAATCATATGCACTACTTGACTAGTTGTCCCTTTTCTTTTGTTGCTTGTGGCAACATCGTTGCTTTCATTTTCTGTCTTTTTTTAGTTACTCAAAGGAGCATGCTCTATTATTGATTGTATAGAGTACTTGAGAGGTTTGTCCTATTTTTGCCATGTGAAAGGAGTGCTGAATTTGTGGTATTTCTAGATTGATTTTTGCAATGTCTCCTAATAAAACATTTCTTATGGAAAGGTGTCCAAATTCAGTTTACCAATCTAGGGCTAGATACCAAGGGATTAAGGGAACTGCTTTTGTGCATGTGGAAGGTGGAATGGAAGTGTGGAAATGGAATCCATGGCCTAATCTATCTATATTCCAAATAATGTTACAGTTTGGGTTTAAGATGTCAATGCCATTTATGATTTAAGTATGGAACCACACTCGTTGAATGGGGTTTGATTGTCTGTTAGCGTATACCTTGTACCACTAATCTTCTTTTACTTTTCAATATGTTTGGTCACAATTGTTGATGTGAATGGGGGCATGGGCCAGTTGCTATAGCTGTGTTGTCATATGGACGTAACATCCTCGTGCATCTATGTTGATGTTTGCAGGTCAAGACAATTAAGTATCTTTTAACTGTGGTTGATTTTTTCTAGTACTAAGTTAACACATGATTTGGTGAGAGCCGCAAATTGATTACTTGACTATGTGTGTGTCAATCTCATCACAGGCATGTAACCTTTCTAAGCGGCAGAGGTGGAGTGTATGCATTAGGTGCTGTCATCATGAATTATCTAGGGGACCATCAAAGCTGTGGCCATTTTCTGGATATGTTTCTCCAGGTAGTTTCTCCTATTTGTAATTTCTGCCAGTGAGCGAGATTGATACTTGATTGCGAGTTTGTCGTCCTCCGCTTTGTAGTTAATTTCATCAGATCCAACAAAAAATATGCATCAAGTATATATGTCTCCTATAAAAATATTTGCTTTCTAAAGTATCTACAGAAGGGGAAAGGGGGGGGGGGGGGGGCTAGACTGCTAGAAATCAAATTAGTGAAGTGCAAACTTATGATAATCTCACAATGCTTTCTAATTAAACAAGTGGAATTTCAATTAAAATTGACGACCGACAGATTAACTCCATCTAGTGTTAATCATTTTGTTCCAAAAGAATGTCACTTTAAAGTCATGTTTGCGTTTGATTGTTAAATGGTCAAAGAATTAAATTGATTTGGAATGGAAAATCAAGTCCGCATTATTTGTACTTTGTTGCGATGTAGCATGTACTGCAAAATCATACTTCAATTCGATCAATATCAACAAAAATGATGTTAAATGATGCTATCAAACTGTTGCTGGGATTTTAGCATGGCAGTAACATGGAAAACATATCTAATATCACGATATCCAGGTGGCTCAAGAAAAAGCTCTGCCAGTTGGACCAGAAGAAGGGGGTCTTGGAATGTCATATGATCTTCTCTATGGAAGAGCAGGGTTCTTATGGGCAGCTTTGTTCATCAGGAGCTACCTGGGAGAAGAGGCAGTGCCGAATGATCTACTTTTGCCTATTGTAGATGCCATTTTAGCGGGGGGAAGAGCTGGGGCTTCTGTGAATTCATCATGTCCGTTGATGTACAGATGGCATGGGACGAGGTACTGGGGCGCTCCACATGGCCTGGCTGGGATTTTGCATGTTCTCCTCCAGTTCCCTCTTTCTAAAGAAGATGCTGAGGATGTCAAGTGCACATTGAGGTACATGATGAGCAACAGATTCCCCAAGAGTGGGAACTACCCATCGAGTGAAGGAAATCCAAGGGACAAGTTGGTGCAGTGGTCTCACGGTGCAACCAATATGGCTATTACATTGTGCAAGGCATCACAGGTTCGTAGCTATTGTAATAATTTTCTTTTGCAACTTAAAATTGCAGCTCGACATGCTAGACTAGCTAAAAAGTTAGTAGATGTGTTTTATATAGGGTCACTAGGGGAGCGATATTTATATGGCAAAAGGGCAAAGGAAACTACGAGCTTGTATCTTCTAAGTCTGCCTAGAACTTGGCAAGCAGAAACTGTAGTATTTATCATCACCGCGAAGCAGTTGTTAGTGGGGTATTGGCTGCTAAGAGCCACTTGTAATAAAGAATCTGACCACCTGGATGTTCAAATCTGGTAGCAAGTCTCCCTTATGATACGTTATGCTGCTGTTTGTACCTTGTATGGGCAGAAAGATGTATCGTCAAAGAAACATCTTCGATCATATACTTCTTTAAGATTGACTGATGTTTTCTTTTATCATTCTTCACAGGTTTACCCAAATGAAAGAGAATTCCGCGATGGAGCTATTGAAGCAGGGGAAGTGGTGTGGAAGAGCGGACTAGTGAAGAAAGTGGGACTTGCTGATGGTGTGGCTGGTAATAGCTATGCTTTTCTTTCCCTTTACCGACTAACCGGAGAAGCAATATATGTGGAAAGGGCAAAGGCTTTTGCAAGCTTTCTGTATCATAATAACCGCGAGCTAGTAAACACACAGAGCGTTGGTGAGACGGATCAGGCATACTCACTGTTTTTGGGACTTGCAGGAACTGCATGTCTCTTCTTTGATCTTGTTAATCCAGACAAATCGAAATTCCCCGGCTATGAACTGTGAAAATCTGAGATAGTTTTGCCTTAGCTTATTGTAGGGTGTACCTCAAGTATCAGCACTTCCAAGTAATTGTGAAATGCTGTTCTCTCTGGTGTTACTAAGACTAATGTTATCAGTCTGAAGGTGGAGCAGTAAACTTTAAAAGCGAAATGCTGAATAATAGAATGTAGTTTGTGTTTGTACATATAGGTCTTTCTCTGTCTCTGTCTTTGCCGAGCAACTGAAATGGTACGTCTTTGCCCAGCTTTGAGTCGCATACAAAGAACATATGGACTAAGGATATATGAACGAATTGGCCGTCAGCTTAGATCGATAGGCAGAGATGATTACTCAATTTCAGAGAAAGCACAACACGTCCTAACAAGTTGTAACAACTTTGAAGCTGCTAGCCTGCTAGTTATCAACAGAATCTGATGATGTGTCATCCAGAAGATCCAGAATTCCAGAAGTCCTAACATATATGAAAATGTAGAGTACAGACCCACGTCAGACGCTCCCGGAACAATCGTAATACTATCAGATTTTGTGTATGCTTTGACTGGTTTGGCATATGCTCACAATAGAGAATCTTGCGGAGTCTTTGTTATTTCGGGGAAGTTAGCTTTCAACATCAACGAACTGTGCAATAAGACACATCGAAAATCAGTTGTTCTTTGATTTAAATATTGTAATTTTTGCTTTGTCTCTCAGCCGTGCATGTTAACCCCTTTTTGTTGTCGAGGCAAAATGTCAGTGAGCTGTTGACAAAACATCATAGATTCTTTGCATCGGTCCTGGTTTTTTCCAAAGCGTCCATGTAACTTATGAATAAAATTCTTCATGTAAATCTGCGTCCCACTATGAGTATGACATTGCTAGGTTGTTTGACTGATTCCGAACTTTAGCCTTTAGGTCCGATGAGTTCAGAACTACTCGTAGCCGGTAGTTGTTATTATCTACAAGGATTTTAGCACATCAAGACAAGGCGAACTGAATTTTGAGAGTTCCACTTGCGACATTGTGATGAAGTGCAATTTGAGGGTTCTAGCCTTCATCTGTTTTTAGATGCTTTTCTTTTCAATTTGCAAGTTGCAACTCTAGTTGCATCAGCTCTGTAATCTTTTGCCAGATAATACATCCACTAATTATCCAAAGAAAGACAACAAACATCTTATACCGAACCCGATTACCGTGATCTTTATCAGCATAACATATGTCTACTAGGCAGGCTAATGTTTTCAAGACAACTTTAATATACAACTTGTTAAAGCCTATACACCTTGAACATGAAGTAGAGGTACACTATATACGTATCCATTGTGCTTCTTCTCTCTTAAAACCGTTATAGTGTTGGTCTTTTTTCTATCTTTTGGGACATAGCAGGACACGTAAAGTGATCACTATCCGCCCAAAACAAAAGAAAACTTTCAAGACTGTCTAATTTGACTTAAAAAAAAAAACATATTTCCTACAAGATTGTATGACTTAGGTAAACACCCAATCTAGGTTCTCCTTTTCTTAACAAACATATATCTCAGTTATCATATAATTAATTAAATACCTTACAGAGAAAGTGCTTAATTATCAGCAAAGTGGGTTTTTCATGATGTTACTCTTATTTGGTTGACTATTTCAATTTATGAAGATCGAAAGTTGTAATTCTGATATAGGTCTACAGGAGTCTACAGACCCTACACCCTAAACAACATAATGTCTGTTGACTTGTTAAACTATCATTATTCCCATAATTGGCAAATCAGCAAGTTAACCTATACTCAAATCATCTGTAAATTACAGATTTTCTAAAACAGGACTAGTGAGTAGTGATCACGCCATGTCCCTTTTTTGGTCCTGCGCATACTTCTGCTAATACAACACTGCTTTATACAAAGTCAAATGTATTTCACCTTTATGTAGGCAATATAAAAAAATCACTTTTGGTATTTAAATTGAGTGTCACCCTCTCGATCACATTGTCACATGTATTATTATTATCGCGTCGATCTATTGATAGAATAATACTCCCTCTATTTCCACCAATTCTTGTCATTTTT
>CAAKMY010122522.1:0-23048 GCA_901111285.1 Corrigiola litoralis | reverse complement strand
TCCGTGTCCGAAACCACGGCACGTGTGGGGGAGGGTGAATTTTCGGCACGTGTTGTGGGTAAGGATACGGCACGTGTGGAGGGGAAGGGGAGAAGGGTATCGGTGGCGGTACCGGAGAATTTACGGTGTCATAGGAATGATGGGAGGACGTGGAGGTGTAAGAAGCAGGTGGTGGAAGGGCAGAGTTTTTGTGAGATTCATTTTAATAAGATCAAGATTAAGGGCCCCACAAAACCGCCGGTGGAAGTCGCGACGGATGTGGCAATGCCGGCACCACGGGTGCCGAGGAAGTATAAGAAGAAGGTGGTGGTTGTGAGTAATGGTGGTGGTGATGTGGAGATGGAGGAGAGAGAGAATGATGGTGGTTGTGGGGGTGTTAATATGAGTGATTTGGTGGTGGGATTGGAGGCGTTACGGTGTAGGAGGGATAGCGGGAGGGGGTGGCGTTGCGAGAACCCGGTGAAGAAGGGGTATTCTTTGTGTGAGTCTCATTTGAATAAGGCTAGTATTAAGCGGGCCGAGAAGCCGAAGGGGAAGATTGAGAAGAAGGTGAAGGTGGTGAGGGAAAAGGCGAAGGGGAAGGGAAAGAAGACGGAGGTTGTTGGTGTGGAGGGCAATGTGGTGGCGGAGGGAGGTGTTTTGCCGGATTATTTGAGGTGTACGAGGAATGATGGCCGAGATTGGCGGTGTAAGAGGAGGGTTTTGGATGGGGAGAACATGTGTGAGGCGCATTTTAAGAAGATTAGGCTTAGTGATGTTGAGCCGAAAGAGGGGGATAAGTTCACTAGGAAGAAGAGGAAGAAGAGCAAGAAGAGTGGAAAGGTTCTTGAGGTGGTGATCAAGCAGGAGCCGGTGTTTGAGGAGGATAATCAGTTGGCAATGGTTGCAGATGTGGCGGTGGCAGAAGGGGAGAGGGAAAAGGAAAGGGAAAGGGAAATGGAGAGGGAAAAGGCGAAGGAGAGGGAAAAAGAGAGAGAGGAGGAATTGAGGTGTAAGAGGACGGACGGGCGAGGGTGGAGGTGTAAGAGGAGGGTAGTTGATGGGAAGACATTGTGTGAGATACACTTTGAGCAAGGGAAGTTGAGGCAGAAGAAGATCTCGGTACCAGAGTCGTTGAAGTTACAGAAGGGGGAAAGTGGGGAGAGGGTGGAGAAGAGTTTGAAGAGGAAGAGGGCGTTGGAGCTTCTGGAGAGTAATTCGGATAAAGGGATGAAGAGGATGAAGGCGGAGTTGATCAGGGTGTTTCTGAGAAGAGAGATCATTGAGCAGAATAAGAAGAGTGAGAAGGGTAGTGGGAGTAGTAATAATGTAGTTGGGGAGGTTACTAGGGACTTGCCTTATGGGTTAATGGCGATCCCCCCTGTGCCCCCTGCGCAGTTTTTGGATAATGCTGGGTCTTTAGGGATTAAGGTTGGAGTGCATTGTTCGACTAATGGTTCGGTACAGAGGCGGTTTCGTTCTAAGAACATTGAGCCCCCTCCTATTAGTACATTGAAGGTACATTGGTGTGTTGAGTAGGTGTGTGATATGTTTTTTTTTTTTATTGTTCGTCTTTCTGTTGTGCTTAATATTGTCCTGGTGTTTTCATTTAAGGCTGTGTCATTTGCTGGAAACATGGGGAAAGTAAAGAATAGTGGGAAGAAGAAGTGCCATTGGTGCCGGAAGAGTGATAAGTCGAGTTTGACAAAGTGTTTGAGCTGCAAAAAGAGGTTCTTTTGTTCTAATTGCATCAAAGAGAGGTACATTTCGTCCATGTGTTTTGCGAAGAATTAAATAGCCATTCACTTTAGCTTGTTATCTACTTGATTAGTTGATTGGTTTGCTTTTAGATTTCGTTCTCAATAGCAGTATAGGTTTAGGGAACTAAATGTTGTCTGTATTGGCATTCTAGTTTGGGGTATTCTGCACTTGTGCTCTACTGCTGTTGACAGTTGCTGCTAATATAGAGGACAAGATTGATTGTTTTTACCCAACGAGAAAATATTGCTTGGAGTTTTTATCAAGTTATTTCTGCCAACCAATTTGGATATTTTATACGGAAGTCCAAGGACTAGACACTAGGAATAAGAACTCTGATCATATTTGCTTATGGGAAACCATGTGAGCATATGTAACTGATCACAGCCCCGTCCTTAAATGCACTAAGTGTTGGACTTTCTGGACAATAGATGAAATAAAGGGTTCCTGTTGTATACGGACTGAAAACTCGAGATGCTTTTGGGATTCTGATATGGAAGATCAAAGATTAGACACTGGTACTGGGGACTCAGAATCATGGTGCTTATGATTAACCATCTATACATTTGTAGCTCGTGGCAAAATTAATCCACTGGGCCATTAAGTGTTGAAATTACAAGAGATGAGCAAAATAGAGAGCTTAACAGACCTTGTATATTACACTACCAGCATTTGGACAATTGAAATGTGATAAAGCCTTTGTGAATGTGCTACCAATTACAGCGTAGCTGTTCTTACTCAAATCTTTATTTGGTCCACTGTTGGCGTGCTGCAGGTGCACTGGTCCAGAAGACGTTAAACTAAAGTGCCCAGTTTGTCGTGGCAGTTGTGACTGCAAGTCGTGTTTGACTACTCGGTCAAAGGACAAGAGCGCCAAGTGTGCTAAGGTTGCCAATTAACTTCTTTTGAGTTATTTCATTGTTTAATCCATCTTTTGCTGGATACTTAAGGTTTCATTGTATAAACTGTTGTAGGCAATCGTGAAGGGGAAATATAAAGGAAGCAAATTCGAACAGCTGGAATACTTGATCAATTTGCTTCTTCCTATTCTGGCACAGATTAACCAGGAGCAGAGTGTTGAGGTTGAGATGGAGGCGAAATTTAAAGGTTACTATAATAGCGTTAAACTTATGTCATCATGAATGTTCAGTTCGGGCATGATATGTGCTTTTCAAACATTATGTTTCTTTGTCAAGCTGTCTCTTTTCTAAAGCTTTAGATGCATCACAGGGCAGAATCTTTCTGAAGTCGACGTGCGACAAGCCGA
Organism: Corrigiola litoralis; assembly: GCA_901111285.1. Classification (NCBI taxonomy): domain Eukaryota; kingdom Viridiplantae; phylum Streptophyta; class Magnoliopsida; order Caryophyllales; family Caryophyllaceae; genus Corrigiola; species Corrigiola litoralis. The sequence goes on along the minus strand of CAAKMY010122522.1, from coordinate 20,044 downwards.
TGTTGGCTGCGGGGACCAGTGCTGTTGGTATGCCATTTACTTCTTAATTTTCTATTAGAAAATTCCCATTGTATGGTAGTTTCGCAAAACAAGTCTTAATTGCTTCTTACTGTCTTACACTGGATCAGCAATAACTGCAAGAGTCCAATATTAGACTTCCACAGAAGCTGCCCAAATTGTTCATACAACCTTTGCTTAAGTTGCTGTCGTGAGTACAGTAAAGGTAGATGTCTTATAGGTACTGAAAATTGTAGTTCACAGTCCCCCAATAGAACAAGGACACTCTTACCTGGTCTGAAGATGTGCTCAGAGAAGATACACGTGAGCAGCTCTACATGCGGTATGGGCAGTGCTGACTTTGCTGTTACTGCTCTAGAATCAGATTCATTACCTTGTCTCCGTATATCGTGCCCATCTCAGGAGGATGGTGGTTGCGGTAATAGCCTTCTCGATCTGAGATGTATCTTTCCATTAAATTGGACAAAAGAGCTGGAAGTAAGCGCCAAAGAAACAGCTTCTGGACATGACTTTCCACAAAATGAAGATGATTCTTTGCATTGTTCATCATGTCTTAGCGTCAGTCACGTTGCCACTAAGAATAAGGAATTGCAAGAAGTTTCTAGAAGAAGAGAACCACATGACAATTTTCTTTACTGTCCAAGCAGTTCCGGTGACCCTGACATGCTTGCTCACTTCCAGAAACATTGGCGAATGGGTCATCCTGTTAAAGTTCGTAATGTGCTTCAATGTACATCAACCTTGACTTGGGATCCGTTGGCTATGTTTTGTAGTTATCTTGAAAATGGCTCTAGTGATTGCGTAAACATGAAAAATACCAATGAAGCTGCAAATTGCTCAGACTGGTACGAGGTTGAAATTGGTACCAAAGAGTGCTTCACTCCATCCCTTGAGAACGGCCATAGACACATACGGCACGAAACACTGAAAGTGAAGGCGAAGCTTTCTTCAGCCTTTTCGCGCAGATTGTTGGAAGGTCATTATAGTGAGATTATTCATTCCCTTCCACTCCAAGTATACACGAATCCTAGGTCAGGCCTCTTGAATATTGCTGGGAAATTGCCAGAAGACTATCCGGATTCTGTGCTTGGTCCTCATATATGCATTTCACTTGGCAGCAGGGAGGAGGTTGCTCGGGGTGAATTGTTGTCTAAGCTTCAGTGTAACTCTCATGATGTGGTGGGTGTTTTTTATCCTTCATTTCTTACTTATGTTGTTTATTACATAGATACACAGTTCATATTTTGAAGGCTTTAAACTAGCCTGCTCTGGCTCATAGGGGCATGTGGAGTGTTTTAATCTTGTCACTTTCTTTCTGGGGATGTGGGTTGGGAAATTGATAGGAGAATCTTTCTTATCTGAGTTGATTTTCTCTTATTTTATGATCTTCTCTTATTCTGACATGTTAAAATGGACAATAATGTTTAAACTAATCTGTAATTGTTTATGGTGCTTTTTTGAAGGTATGCATCTTAGTACATGTGGGTGATACAGCATGTTCCAAGGAGCAGTTGGATAAGATTAAGAAGTTAATAAAACGCAATAACACGAAGAACAAGGGAGATCGACTGTTGCAAAATCTTGAAAATGGAGAGATAAGAATGCATAGTGACATCTCGGTTGAAGCTGGAGAGCAGGATAAATTTCTGGATGGGACTACCTTGACCCTTGGAATCACCGGTGCTTCTTGTTGCTCAGCAGCCACAAACAATGTGTCAGCTGTCAATCTTAGGGACGATAAGTCACCTGCAAAACTTCAAAGTTCTGATACTGACTCTGATGCTTCAATGATTTGCTCTGGGACTAGTGATAGTCCATATAAGTCAACAGATCAGATGTCTCACCTGGAACGTTTGGGAAGTTCTAATCTCATTGACAAAAGAACTTCAGATCCTTGTGGGGCCCAGTGGGATATTTTTCGCCGACAAGACATCCCGAAGCTGCTGGAGTATATAACAAAACATGTAGATGAATTGAGTTTCAGTTATGACTTCCCAAAGAAGGTGAGTAAACTTAGGAGTTTTTTGTTCAGGAAACATTGATCCTTTTGCTTGAACCCGTATAAAAGATGTAATGCTCCTTAATTTCTCTACTCTGCTGCAGGTTGTACATCCAATTTTTGATGGGAGTTTCTATCTTGATGCCACCCATAAAATGCAGCTGAAGGAGGAGTTTGGTAATTATTGTTTCCACTGTTCTTTTATCCTCCCTTCATTTGTCCCTTTTTTCCATATTTGAGAACTAACTGAGGGTATTATGAATATTATTCCAGATATTGAACCCTGGACATTCAATCAGTGCCTCGGAGAAGCAGTGTTTATTCCCGCAGGTTGTCCATATCAGATGAGAAACTTTAAGGTAAGTTATCGAAATGGACGTTCGGGATTATTTTATTTACAAGATTTGGATTTTCTTGGATGTAGATTATGGAACATCCATGGAGTTCGTAATAAAAAAAAAAAAAAAGTTTACAATACTTAGTTGGCTCTTTTTGCTTTGCCCAGCTTTTCTTCCTCCTTCCCCCTGTGCTTTAGATAAACTCATAAATTGATCTTCTTGTAATTTGACTCTTTATAGTCTTGCGTCAACGTTACCGTTGGATTTGTCTCACCCGAAAATGCATCCGAATGCATCAAGTTGATCAATGAAATCCGTGTTCTTCCTACTAATCACAAGGCCAAACAAGTGAAGTTAGAGGTAGTTTTGACTCTTATTCTTATGACTCATTCAACAAGCCTTGCTTCTTCAATTCTGATTCAACAAAACAAATCATTGATCAAAATGAGCATTACTGCAGGTCGAGAAGATGACAATATGCAGTATAGATGAAGCCATAAAGGAAATCTACCGGCTGAGAAGCGAAGAAAAAATGCATCCTGATAAAGGACCTCTGATGCCTGTTGCAAATAGCTAGCCTTAACAGACTTGTGATTTGATTCTGATAGATTGACATTCTTGAGACTGCTTTAGGCAGGATGTATCATTTTTCTTAAAATGTAAATATTTCTAGGTGTTTATATAGGAGTTCTAATCATTGTTCTTCATCAGGCATCGTTTTTTCCTTTCTTCCTACGGTGTTCCTTAGTAGTTCAATGATGAGTTGGCCAGGTTTAGTTTTTGAGGGTGACTATATAATGCATGTAAAGAGATTGAAATTTGAACAGAAATCTGATCCGGTTTGGTAAAATCCTTCATGTATATGCTATAAGATTGTTTTGAATGCAAGAGTCAGATAGCTTTCCGCCCCTTTCGAAACCAAAAGTAATACTGGTTACCTGTTTGGAAAGCCATATGGATAAGCTAATCTTGGATCAGAAGTTAGCCTTCTTAAGCGAACGTTTTCATGCTCGAATTCTAGCACATGACAGGAAATGCAAATCCTGCAAGAATCCTGCCTGAAAAATAGCTCGATGCCAGGATGATAAAAAGCTTAACACCTCTCAATACTGTGCCTGTCAAAGCTAAGAGCTAGGGATTAATTTCAGCTCCTTTGCCCTTTCTATGAGAACAGATAGCTGGTCTTAGAACGTATTAAGGTCTAGACAAACAGAGCAAAAAGTACCACCTGGATTAGATCTTATATCATCCAAGTTTTTCCTGCTATGAAGTGTAGCCGTGTAGGTTGTCCAATTGGCTATATGTAAATCCCCTTCACTTATGAATATAGCCAACCACACAATGTAGCAATAAAGCTGAAATGAATCTGACAATAGACAGCAGTATTATTGACATCAATCCAGATAATATCGACGTTTGCTATGCGTCTCAAGCTATGAAGTGACTAAATTACAAGCAGGGGACACAAGTACACCACACTGAAAAGGCTCAAAGTCATGCAACTAATGGAATAAGATTGCGTAATTGAAGCTTGATTCTGTAATCCAACACACCGTTGGGACCTCTGATATTGAGGGTCAAAATGAATACAGAAATATCTGACTATATACAGAACTCAACTCATGTCAAATTAGAAACACTTATGGGAAGACTTACAGGTGCCACTCTGACTTGATGAACAACTAAATGCCATCAGAACTAAGTGGAAGAACAAAATTGGGGCCAAGAAGAGAAGAGCTGAGAAACATGAACTAAGCTACAAAAGCTTATTCAAAGAGATAAACCGTAAACTACGTATAATCTTAGAGCTATCAAAATTGTTGTCACAGAGACAGCAAAAGTAAACCAAATTTCTATGGGGCCATAAGCCCTTCAATTGTGTATGATAGAGACTGTGCCCAATCAGCTTTGAATAACAAAGTTTGTAGAGTCCGCATGACATTATAATCTGGATCAAGCTTGCGCTGCCAACCCTACAATACATATAAATACAGAAGTCATAAACACAGTCACAGCATGATCTATATAACAAAGAACTCATGGGAAGGTAACAAAAGTCTGGTCCTCTCATTCATAAAAGGTACGAAACGAGGAAACATAATTTTGTCTTTTATACCAAAAAAGAGAAAGAAAAGTCCCATCACTTGTCAATTGGGGAAAGTCACATCTTGTCGATTAAGAAACAAGCAGAACGTTTCAACAGGTTACACTATATGCAGCTTTCAGGTGTGTAGGGCTCCTTCATACATAACAACTTCAAAAAATGTCTCTTCTAAGGTATTCTATCAATTACATCATTTCAAAAATGTCTCTTCTATGGTATTTAATCAAAAAAAAAAAAAATAACCTTAACGCCTAAGTAGGAGGTCAGGTTACAGATAAAACTTCAAAATCTATGACCAATCCAGGATACTGAAGCTTATTTTTTTTATAGCAATTGTAGTTAAGACCCAATAGAGGACATAGCTAAAGAACACAAGCAAGCTTGGCCATTTTTTACGGTAACTCACGAGCCCGAAGGGACTAGCCCTGTAGAGCTGAGGGAAGGTTAAGGATAGCAGACTCGACAGGGAAACCCAACACAAGCTGGAAACCAGACTTTTCAGCATAGAAGCATCATGATACCCACATACATGAGGTTAAGAATAAGGTTGACAAGAATCAAACAACCAAACAATGGTGGGAGCTCTAACCATCGAGCTCCCAGTAGTCAACACTCATATCATACATAACGAGTAAGCTTTGTGCTCTATAATTGTGTTTTTGTCCCTTTCTCGTCTCATGTAAACTAAAACACAAGCTTATTTTCTAGTTGCCCTCTGAACAAATTGTTAGGCAGGAAGACAGAGCAAGCAATACCAAATACTTAAACACATTTAGTGAATCAATACATTCTATAGTGACGTCTCTCGAGTAAGAGCCAGGAAAAAAGGAATTACCTCAAGAACCAATGTAGTCACAATTACAGTACACACGTTGCCATCAATGTTCACCTTGTGACGCCTAACTTGCTCAAGTAACTGTTCCATGGCATCCGCAGGATGCACCAAGTCACCTTCTGGAGTGGCCCAGAAATCAAAAGATGTTTTAACTTCCTGTCAATATAATGCAAACACGAGTTTAATATCCAATCAACACACAATTAGGACCTAGACAAGATGAGAACCTCCTATCTCCTCCATAAAGGATGAAAGAAGAAACTTTAATAGGGAAGCAAAAAGAAAAAAAAAAAAAAAAAAAAAGGGCTGCAAATCAACACATTTCCACTTATAAGTAGACATCTCCTCTTTATCTTGAAGGTAATTGTAGCAGAACATAGAGCGCTGCGGACTTAGAGCAAACTGAAACCAACATACTAAATACCATGCTAGGCAATGAATTATGGGCTATTTGGTGCAAGTCTAAGGAAATAGCACTTCGTTTGAAAAAAGCTTTGTTATCCACAGGGAAGGGGAGAAGGGTCCATATGAGGTTTCCTTCAAGATTAGCCACCCTTAATCATACGAAGTAGAGAACTCATTTAAATTAACCACTATTAAGAAAGAGTAAAACTAACTGCCATGTTTATCAAAATCTTGAAGAAGCATAGATTATCATTCTTTTTAGTATGGTGTTCTGCCATGAAAGATAGTGAACGAAAACTAGAAAATAACTCCAAGAGGACAACAAAAAGAGAACCACAGGACTCCAATGTATTATTCACTAGATAGGTGAACTAGTGTTGTTGCAGTCATATTTCAAGAAACAGCCAATGCTACTGAGCTTCTCCAACCAAACTAGATGTGGCATAAATTCATTTTTACATTCAATAGTAGATATATACTGAAAGATCACCTGTGGATACTAGATGCAGAATTCCTAAAGCAAGAAACAAGGGAGAACATCAAACCTGAATAAATGCGTCTGGATTTGGACAATTCTGCTTCTTTGATAGTTGGAGAGTGCACTCAGCAACTGTGCGACCATCCCGGCGGGCAACAGCTTTGAAGAACTCCAGAAGAGTTACCCGGTCAGTCTTGCAAAGCTCAGCAGTCATACCTACGTCAATAAAAATTAAATGGGGCTTTGATTTAGCCCCCTGCTTCCGCTTGCCATGCTTCATTCGGACTAGAATATTGCCTGGATGCATGTCTGCATGTATAAAGTTATCCACCTGGAAAACAACAACATATGAGATTTCAATACTACCCTGCGATACTGAAGACAACAAAGTCTGTCCATCTAATATAAACCACCTCACTATAAGAATTTCTTGCTAGTTGCTAGAATGCAGCAGTAACAAGCTCCTCGAGCAGTGATAGACAACCACAGGTATAATAGAAAATCAACTACAACGAACATATAAATTGGATGTATGATACAACTATAGTGTACAAGCACATCATAACCATATTACAAACACTAGATCTTATATATGTAGTTTCGTGAAGATCAATGGCCTTAACACTCATGAAGCAATAAAATTCAAGACATAAATCAATGAGCTTTAATTATTGTTTCGAAGGAATAAGTTTATTACCAGTAGCATCTTCAAAAGTGCATGAGTGCCAAGGTGAGCAAGTGCAGTTTTAAAGCGTTCATGCCCATCAAACCCCTCATCAACATAGTGTGCCACACTCTCGCCATGCTCAAAAGTTTCCACCAAAACTGCAGGATGCACAAGTGGATAGAGAGGTTTCGGGAAAGATACATCCTTCCATCTCCGGAAATTATATATAAAACGATTAAGATGAGCAGCTTCTCTAGCAAGGTCAACTTGTGACAACATGAACACTGCAAACTGCTGAACGCTTTCATCCAGTCTTAACCACTTCAATGTTGGGATAACTGTTGATACTTTTGCTACTGCGTTAATGATAGCAAAGTCTCTCCTGATAGAATCCCCAACTCCTGGATGCCTAACCTTTACTGCAACTTCAATGGGCTTGACCTTTTGACGAGGGTATCGGAAGCGCACAACAGCTCTGTGCACCTGGGCAATACTGCCAGATGCAACAGGCTTTTCTTCAAAAGTCTCAAAAATCTCAGAGAGTCTACGACCAAAGGCTTGTTCAACGGTTTTTTTCGTATAAGCAAAACTGTGTTCGGGAGCTTTAGAATGAAGCTTTGTCAGCTCAGAACATAAATCTCTTGGAAAAAGATCCGGCCTGGTAGCTGCCCACTGCCCCCATTTTATAAATGCAGGGCCAGCTTTTTCCAGGGTACGATGTACAACCCGAAGCCAACATTTTCTAAATTCAGGCCCAAAACTATCTGCAAATGGAGCCATGGCTATGCTGGGTGAGAATAAAATAGCCAGATAAACAGCTCTTAGCAACAAAATAAGAAGCTCTAATACGTCGAAAAGCAACCTGCTCATGTAGGCCTGCCCCACTTGTGCATGATTATACAAGGCATAGTCAGACTCAGCAAACGCTGATTGCGTTCGCGCCATCTCCCCAAATATCAAGGTAAATACGCCAGGTAACAAAAGGTGAGACCTTGTCGAAGCTATGCTAAAAGCTCGGGCAGCCCTGCCTATGGAGGGAAATGCTGAACCCTGGGAAGTTTGCATCTTGGAAAGTCTTCTCCAAGCATTCTGAGCATGATGTGTCATAGAGTTACTTGCATACATGGAAGAATATTTCTTTGGAAAGCCACTCTTGTAATTACATCCCGGATGTCTATACAAACTAGTTCGCGTATGACCTCCATATTGTTGTCTAAGCTGTGAATACAATCTGTACTGTGATACAGATGTCCGAAAGGCAGGATATGTTGCAACTGCATCAGTTCTCAATCCTAAATAGCTGCTGTCTCGGTTTCTCAATATCAAATTCGCAGCTTTTCTAAGATTTCCTACTATCAATTGTCTGCATTCCAACAACATAACATACCTAGATAAGTAAAACCCTCCAAAGATAGCATAAAAAATGCTCATTACAACTTAAACCGCATCAAATACTTCCAAGCTAGTATTATAAGAATGCTCATCAAATTTCTCTACATTGCAATATTACAAAATGAAGCCCAAATAGCCTTTTGCAACAAAATGATCAAACAAGCAACTTCATTTCTTACACAAAGAGGCATATCTATAGCTAGCATCACATCATATGAAGCTCAAATAGCAACTTAACCCCAACGCCTTCAAAGAGGCTCCCGCCCAAGCAAGGTAATGGGGTTCCAATCGTACGCAACCTTACCCCGGCATTGCAATAATACATAATCAAGCTCAAACAGCCTTTTGCAACAAAGTGATCAAACAGCCTTTATAGCTTTTATCACATCAAATTTAGCTCAAAACCAACACATCATAATTTCATAAAAACACCATTTACAACAAAAATCCCCACAAAAATGAATAAAAATAACACACATTATACAACAAACACATTCACCCACAACCTCAAGGATCAAGCTTTACACAAAAAACATACATTCACAACATACAAAACCCCATAAGAAAAAAACTAGCTCAAGTGGTTATAGCTCCCTTACCCCAATCACAAGGTCCGGGGTTCGATTCTTATGAGCGACTTTGTGCGCACATTTCAAACCAAAACAAAACCCCATAAGAAAAAACTAGCTCAAATGGTTAAAGCCCTCTCACCCCAATCACGAGGTTGGGGGTTCGATTCTTATCAGCGACTTTGTACGCACATTTCAAACCCCATCAAATGGCACATAAAAATCACACCTTTAACACAATTCCCACATTTCCACACCATAAAAACAAAAAACAACAAATACCCACATAATAAAAACAACCATAAATGACAAATATCAAATTTAGAGGAAAAAAGGAGGGACCTTGACATTGGATGAGTAGCAATAAATTGAGGAAGAAGGGGGTAAAAGTTAAGGTGTAAAAAGGGAGGGTAATTTCGTCAAATAGCATTTTGTCATAGCGTGGAGAAGAGGGTATTAATCTCTCAGGCGAAGGGAGGGGGTTGGCCTTGGGGGACAAGGTGCGACGAACAAGGTTGTTTTGTTTGGTGGGCTTTCTTTGTTGTATGGTCGTTTTGTAAGAGACGTGGGCCTCAAGAAGGCGCAACTTTGGAGATGGTAGTAATAAGAACGTAAGCGTCTGTTTGGCCTAGTTTTTATAAAACCGTTTTTGTTTAGTTTTTTTAATTAGAAAAAACTCTTCGAGTTTGGCCTAGTTTAATGTAGAAGTGTTTTTTATGATTTAAAAGTGTTTGGCCAAAGTATTTCTAAACAATAATCTTAGAACAAATTCATAAAGTTTCCTCATTTGGAGAATGAAATATTTTATCAGTTTTGGGTTTCTGAAAAACAGGGTGTTTGGCCAAGCTTATAATTTTTGGGCTGAAAAACTCTTCCAAAAGTTAGGCAAAACACATACTTATAAGTATGAACAAAGGAGGAGGAGGGTTAAACTCTTGGAAAATATTAGTTGAGGGACCAAGATTACTTTGCGAATATTTCGAAAGTGACCAAGCATGCTCAAAGGGTCTATTGAAGTATAATTGAAGCATATGGCAATGCCACTCGTTGGTCTTTATTGTTTTATGGTGTATTTAAAGCTTAATTTGAGCATGTGTATATTGGACAAAATTGATGGTTTGAGCTATGTCAAGACTACTTTTTTCCGTTTTTCTTGTTCCATTAACAACTATATGTGTTTAAGATGGCTCTTGCCAATTTTGTCCAATTCTATTTTGTAGCTCGAAATGAGGTTTTTGCGTGAGTGTCCACAAAAATCTGGTTTTTGGGCCGATTTTTATTTTTCGGTAAATGTACAGAAAGTGACCAACCATACTCATAGGGTCTATTGGAGCGTAGTGGAAGCATATGTCAATGTCACTCCTTAATCTTGATGATTTTACGGTGTATCTGACGCTTAATTCGAGCATGTGCACAATGGACAAGGTTCGGGTAACGCCAAGACTACTTTTTGCTCTTTTTCTTGTTCCATTAACAACTATATGTGTCTAGGATAACTCATGCCAAATTTTGTCAAGTTCCATTTCGGAGCCCGAAACGAGGTTTTTGCGTGGGTTGGTCCACAGAAAGGGCTTTTTGGGTCAATTTTTGATTTTTCGATAAATGTTCCGAAAGTGACTAAGCACGCTTCTAGGGTCTATTGGAATGTAATTGAAACTCATGACGATGCCAATTCTTGGTCTTCATAGTTTTGCGGTGTGTTTAGCGCTCAATTCGAGCATGTGCATAATGGACAAAAACTATTGGTTTAGGCTATGAAAAGACTACTTGTTGCCTTTTTCTTTGTTTTATTAACAACTATGTGTTTCCAGAATTGGACCTACCAATTTTTGACCAATTCTATTTCTACGCCCAAAACGAGGTTTTTGCGTGTTATAATCCACAAAAATTGGCTTTTTGGGTCGCTTTTTGAGTTTTCGGAAAAAATTTCATAAGTGACCAAGCATGCTCGAAGGTCTATTGTAATGTAATTGAAGAATATGACAATGCCACTCTTTGGTCTTTATTCTTTTACGATTTGTTCAACGCGCAATTTGAGCATGTGCATATTGGACCAAAACGATCATTTGAGCTATGTTAAGACTACTTTTTGCCGTTTTTCTTTGTTCCATTAATAACTATATGTGTCTAGGATGGAACCTACCAATTTTCAACCAATTCCATTTCTTGGCCCGAAACGAGGTTTTTGCGTGTGTTATAGTACACAAAAATTGGCTTTTTGGGTCGATTTTTGAGTTTTCGAAAAATATTTCGAAATGACCAAGCATGCTCTAAGAGTCTATTGTAGTGTAATTGAAGTATATGACAATGCCACTCATTGGTCTTTATTCTTGTACGGTGTGTTTAACGTCCAATTCGAGCATGTGCATATTGGACAAAAACGATCATTTGAGCTATGCTAAGACTGCTTTTTACCGTTTTTCTTTGTTCCATTAACAACTATGTGTGTCTAGGATGGAACCTACCAATTTTCGACCAATTATATTCCATTTCTTGGCCTGAAATGAGGTTTTTACGTGTGTTATAATCCCAAAAAAGTTGGCTTTTTGAGTCAATTTTTGAGTTTTCGGAAAATATTTCGAAAGTGACCAAGCATACTCGAAAGGTCTATTGAAGTGTAATTGAAGCATATGACAATGCTGCTCGTTGGTCTTGATTGTTTTACTGTGTTTTTAACACTCAATTCGAAAATGTGCATATTGGACAAAACCGATTGTTTGGGCTATGCCAAGACTAATTTTTGTCCTTTTTCTTGTTCCATTAAAAAATATATGTGTCTAAGATGGCTCTTGCCAATTTTCGTCCAATTCCATTTCGAAGCCCGAAATGAGATTTTTGCGTGAGTTATAGTGCACAAAAACCGGGATTTTGGGCCGATTTTCGGTTTTTAAGATTATGTATAAAAAGTGACCAAGCATACTCATATGGCCTATTGGAGTGTAGTTGAAGCTTATGCCAATGCCACTCCTTAGCCTTGATGGTGTTACGGTGTGATTGGCGCTTAATTTGAGCATGTGCATAATGGACAAAATCGATGGTTTGGATTATGTCAAGGTTACTTTTTATCGTTTCTCTTATTCCATTAAAAACTATATGTGTCTACGATGGCTATTGTCAATTTTCGTCCAATTCCATTTTGGAACCCGAAACGAGGTTTTTTCGTGAGTTATAGTCCACAAAAACCGCCTTATTGGATCAATTTTTGATTTTCTGATAAATGTTCCGAAAGTGATTACGCATGCTCATAGGGTCTATTGGAATGTAATTGAAGCATATGACAATGCCACTCCTTGGGCTTGGTAATTTTAAGGTGTGTTTAGTGCTCAATTCGAGCATGTGCATAATGGATAAAATTTATTGTTTGGGGTATGACAAGGCTACTTTTTGCCGTTTCTCTAGTTCCATTAAAAACAATATATGTGTTTAAGATGCCCCTTGCTAATTTTCGTCCAATTTCATTTTGGAGCGTTTTTGCGTGAGTTATAATCCACAAAAACCGGGGTTTTGGGCTGAATTTTGATTTTTCTGAAAATGTACAAAAAGTGACCTAGCATATTCATAGGCCCTATTGGAGTGTTGTTAAAGCATATGACAATGCCACTCCTTATTCTTGATGGTTTTACGTTACGGTGTGTTTGGCGCGTAATTTGAGCATGTGCATAATGGACAAAATCGATGGCTGGGGTTATGGCAATGCTACTTTTTGTCATTTCTCTTGTTCCATTAAAAATTATATGTGTCTAAGATGGCTATTGCCAATTTTCATCCAATTCCATTTTGGAGCCCGAAACGAGGTTTTTGCGTGGGTTATAATCCACAAAAACCGCCTTATTGGGTCGATTTTTGATTTTCTGATAAATATTCCGAAAGTGACTAATTATGCTCATAGGGTCTATTGTAGTGTAATTGAAGCATATTACAATGCCGCTCCTTTGTCTTGATAATTTTATGGTGTGTTTAGCGCTCAGTTCAAGCATTGTGCATAATGGTTAACCTCTAACGTCGTCTGTGTTCTGTTAGAAAAAACTTCAAAAACCGACCTCAGGGAGACCATGGATAACCCTGAAACGTGGGGCGTATCACTAGGAAAACAACAAACCTCAGGGGTACCATGGTTTGGGCTATGTCAAAGCTACATTTTTCGTTTCTCTAGTTCCATTAAAAAAATATATGTTTCTAGGATGACTCTTGCTATTTTTGTCCAAATCCATTTCGGAGCCCCAAATAAGGTTTTTGCCTAAGTTATAGTCCACAAAAACCGTCTTTTTGTGTCGATTTTTAAATTTTCGGAAAAAGTTCGGAAATTTACCAAGCATGTTAATATGGTGTATTGGAGCATAATTGAAACATGTGGCAAAGTCATTCCTCCTTCTTGATAGTTTTACATTGTGTTTAGCGCTCGATTCGAACATGTGCATAATAAACAAAAACGAAGGTTTGGGCTATGCCTACACTACTTTTTGCCAATTTGCTAGTTCCATTCTCTATTATATGTGTCTAGGATGTCTCGTGCCAATTTTTGTCTGAATCAATTTCGAGGCCGAAACGAGGTTTTATCGTGGACTATAGTCCTCAAGAGCAGTCTTTTTGGGTCGATTTTTAATTTTCTTGAAAAAGTTTCGAAAGTGACCAAGCATGCGACTAGGGTATATTGGACTATAATTTGAGCATATGGCAATGACATTCCTTCGTCTTGATAGATTTACGTTGTTTTTAACGCTCGATTGGAGGATATGCATAATGGAAAAAAAACCAATGGTTACGGTTATGCCTAAGCTATTTTTTGCCAATTCTCTTGTTCCATCCTCCATTATATGTATCGAGGATGTCTCATGCCAATTTTTGTCCAATTCTATTTCGGGGCCGAAACGAGGTTTTTTCGTTGGTTATAGTTCACAAAAAATCGTCTTTTTAGGTCGATTTTTGATTTTCCAGAAAAAGTTCCCAAAATTACAAATCTTGTTCATAAGGTGTATTGGAGCATAATTAAAACATGTGGCAGTGTCATTCATCCCTCTTGATAGTTTTACGATGTGTTTGTCGCTCGATTCTGACATATGCATAATGGACAAAACCGATGGTTTGGGCTATGAGTAGGCTAACTTTGCCTATTTTCTTGTTCCATTCTCTATTATATGTTTCTAGGATGCCTTCTGCCAATTTTCGTCCGATTCTACTTCGGGGCCGAAACGATGTTTTGTTGTGGGTTATTGTACACAAAAACCGTCTTTTTGGGTCGATTTTTAATTTTCCGGAAAAAAGTTTCCAAGTTTACCATACATGTTCAAAGGGTCTATTGGAGCATAATTGAAGCATGTGGCAATGTCATTCCTCCTTTTTGATAGTTTTACGGTGTGTTTAGCGCTCGATTCGAAACGAGGTTTAGGCTATGCGTAGGCTACTTTTTGGCTATGTTATTGTTACATTCTCAATTATATGTGTCTGGGATGCCTTTTGCCAATTTTCATCCGATTTTATTTCGGGGCCGAAACGAGGTTTTTTCGTGGGTTATAGTACACAAAAACCGTCTTTTCGGTCGATTGCTGATTTTCCGGAAAAAGTTTCGAAATTTACCAAGCATTTTCATAGGGTGTATTGGAGCATAATTGAATATTTGGCAATATCATTCTTCCTTCTTGTTGGTTTTACGTAATGTTTAACGCTCGATTCGAGCATGTTTATAATGGACAAAACCGATGCTTTGAGCTATGCCTATGTTACTTTTGGCCTATCTTCTTATTCCATTTTTCATTATATGTGTATAGGATGTTTCCTACCAACTTTCGTCCGATTCTATTTCAAGACAGAAACGAGGTTTTTTTTGTTGGTTTATAGTCCACAAAAATCGTCTTTTTGGGTCGATTTTTGATTTTCCGGAAAAAGTTCGAAAATTGACACAGCATGTTCATAGGGTATATTAGAGCATAATTGAAACATGTGGCAATGACATTCCTTCTTCTTGATAGTTTTACGGTGTGTTAGCGCTCGATTTGAACATGTGCATAATGAGCAAAACAGATGGTTTGGGCTATGACGATTAGGCTAATTTTTGCCAATTTTCTTGTTCTATTCTCAGTTATATGTGTATAAGATGTCTCATGCCAATTTTCGCATGATTCTATTTCGAGGCCGAAACGAGGTTTTATCGTGTGTTCCACAAGAACCGTCTTCTTGGGTCGATTTTAAATATTCCTGAAAAAGTTTCGAAAGTGACCATGCATTCGCCTAAGGTATATTGGACTATAATTTGAGCATATAGTAATGTCATTCCTTCGTCTTGACGGATTTACGTTGTGTTTAACGCTCAATTGAGGATGTACATAATGCAAAAAACCGATAGTTTGGGTTATGCTTAAGCTGTTATTTTGCCAATTTTCTTGTTCCATTCTCTATTATATGTGTCGAGGATGCCTCATGCCAATTTTTGTTCGAATCTATTTCGGGGCCGAGACGAGGTTTTTTCGTTGGTGTTCACAAAAACCGTCTTTTTGGGTCGATATTTGATTTTTCATAAAAAGTTCCCAAATTTACAAAGCTTGTTTAGAGGGTATATTGGTGCATAATTGAAACATGTGACAATGTCATTCCTCCCTCTTGATAGTTTTACGATTTGTTTGGCGCTCTATTCTAACATATGCATAATGGACAAAACCGATGGTTTAAGCTATGGATAGGCTAGTTTTTCCCTTTTTTCTTGTCTCATTCTCTATTTTTATGTGTCAAGGATGCACCCTGCCAATTTTCGTCCGATTCTATTTCGGGGCCGAAACGATGTATTTTTGTTGGTTATAGTCCACAAAAACGCCTTTTTAGGTCGATTTTTGATTTTCCGAAAAAAGTTCCCAAATTTGTCATACAAGTTCGTAGGGTGTATTGGAGAATAATTGAAACATGTGTTAATGTCAATCCTGCTTCTTGATAGTTTTACGGTAATTTACCGCTCGATTTGAACATGTGCATAATGGACATAACTGATGGTTTGAGTTATGCCAAAACTAATTTTTGTCAATTTTATTGTTCCATTCTTCATCATATGTGTATTGGATGCCTCCTGCTTATTTTCGTCCGATTCTATTTTAGGGCCGAGACGAGGTTTTTTCGTGGGCTATATTCCACCAAAACCGACTTTTTGAATCGATTTTTGATTTTTCGGAAAAAGTCCCCAAATTTACTAAGCATGCTTGTAGGGTGTATTGGTGCATAATTGAAGCATGTGGCAATGTCATTTCTTCTTCTTGATATTTTTACGTTTTGTTTAGCGCTCGATTCGAGCATGTGCATAATGGACAAAACTAATGGTTTGGGATACGCCGAATCTACTTTTTTGGCAATTGTCTTGTCTATTCTTCATTATATGTGTTTAGGATGCATCATACCTATTTTTGTCTCATTCTATTTCGGGGCTAAAACGATGTTTTTTCGTGGGTTATAGTACGCAAAAACTGGCTTTTTGGGTCGATTTTTGATTTTCCGGGAAAAGTACCGTAATTTGCCAAGCATGTTCATAGAGTCTATTGGAGCATAGTTGAATAATGTGGCAATGCCATTCCTCATTCTTGATAATTTAACGGTTTGTTTAGCGCTCGATTCGAGCATGTGTATAATGGACAAAACCGATAGTTTGGGCTACACCAAAACAACTTTTTGACAATTTTCTTATTTTATTCTTCATTATATGTGTCTCGGATGCCTTTTGGCAATTTTCGTCCGATTCTACTTCCATGTCGAGACGAGGTTTTTTTCCGTGGGTATAGTCAACAAAAACCGGCTTCTTGGGTCTACTTTTGATTTTTCGGAAAAAGTTCCGAAATTTACAAAGCATACTCATAGGGTTTATTGGAATATAATTGAAGTATGTGGCAATGTCATTTCTCTTTCTTAATAGTTTTACGTTTTGTTTAGCGCTCGATTCGAGCAAGTGCATAATGGACAAACTGATGGTTTGGGCTACGCCAAAGCTACTTTTTGACAATTTTCTTGTTCTATTCTCCATTATATATTGTAGGATGCTTCATGTTATTTTTGTCCGATTCTATTTCAGGGCCTAAACAAGGCTTTTTCGTGGATAATAGTAAATAAACACCGACTTTTTGGGTCGATTTTGTTTTTATGGACAAGCCCTGAAATTTACCAAGCATATTCATATGGTGTATTGGAGCATAATTGAAGCATGTGGCAATGTCATTCCTCCTTATTGATAGTTTTACGGTTTGGTTGGCGCCTAATTCGAGCATGTGCATAATAGACAAAACCGATGGATTGGTTGTGCCAAAGCTACTTTTTGGCAATTTACTTGTTCCATTCTTCATAATATGTGTCTAGAATGTTTCCTGCCAATTTTCGTCTGATTCTATTTCTGGACCTAGAGGAGGTTTTTTCGTGGATTTTAGACACACCCCTAAGTAGGATATATATACCTACTCTGCTACTCATACAACTATAGAAGTCATACAAGTAATACTTGACAAGGGAAAAATGGAAAATCTTAGCTTACCGCAACGCACAAGCGCACAACATTGACACTAGGAAGGTTTATTTATACATACCTACTCACAACTAAGCCAACCCAATTTCGTCATCTGATTGGTCAATTGGCAAATGAGGGTCTTAGATGCCTGAAATCTCTTTGGATGATTTTATGAGTAATACTACCAGCTGGGAAAGAAAAGAAAAGAGTACTGCATGTGTTGGTTTTAAGTTTATCCATCCTGCCCGTTCGTCTTTGTGAGTAGTGAGATTTCTCATCAGTGACCAGTATCGTACACGTTGTGCGCGTGAGTAAAGCATAACGGGAACACTATCTTAGAGTATATCGATTTGATTACAAATTTGGGTACTGGGGTATAGCTTACAAAGTTACAAGTTACAATGTGCCAAGTATAAACACCGCTTATATGAATTGATGCCAGTTGTTCTTGGTGTATGCATATCACCATATGTTGTGCAAGAAACTGTGTACACGTTTTAAGATTAGATGCCAGTTGTTTTTGTATATGCCCTGCAAAGAAACCTTGTACACTACACATGTACTCATGTACACATACAACTCTACAAGAGTTTTACAAACTATATTGTTCAAAGGGGGCCGGGGTACGGCGTAGAAGAAACCACCAATATATTTCATATCCTTGCTTTCCATGAGTCCCTAACGTTTTTTACTAGCGGACTCTTTCTGGGAGTTGAAGTAAACAGCAGCAACCGGTAGGCCAAGGCCATTTTGAGCGGAAAAATTGCGCGTGCTAAAGTTGCTACGGCCATCCGGGAGTGGCCCTAGCCTTGCCATTGCCCCATTCTGTCTAAACAATGCGAACACATAGCGGTGGATGCCGGTCGGCGGTTTCGGTCCCATGTACTCCACCACCTCTCTCCCTGCATTTCCCAAACATGGTGTCCTTCAAATTCCGTTTGTCCAATTTTTTTTTTTTTTTTTTTTGTCATACATAATATACATCGATAAAACTAATTTTCCATTGAGATTGTTTTTACATCATAGGCTACAAATAAGTTTACTTGTTTTAAGGATTGTCATCCACTTGTATCTTTGCACTATAGGTATACTTAGTAGTACATGCTTTACGACTCTGTGAATCAGTGAATGAACAGGTAATTAAAGCAAATTATTAGGCGCTCCGGGAGTAGCTCTCGGGAGCACATACTGCCGGAGCATGGTATATTTTGTGGGTAATTAAAACACGGGGTCCATTTTAACTTGTCGGATGCACGTACCAAAGGAAAAATTAACGTTAACCCCTACGATGAGTTAGCCCTTAGCAGTATGACTTAGATAATCTTCACCAATTCAGTTGCATGTTTAGAAAGAAGTCAGATTTCACAAACAGCGCATCTTGCGTGAGGCTACTCACTGCATGTTAAATTTCTTTTTTTTCACTTATGAACAAAAAAAAAGTAGACAGCAAAATATAGGACCACTATTCTACAATCAGATTGTGAAAATACCATTGCGAATTGACTAACCTTTGGTAGCATCCGTTCCTAGCGGAATATCCACAACAATCCTGATAGATTGGAAATAATGACCCCTTATATTTCACTATTTCATAGCCAACATAAATCAACAACAACTGAAACAAAATAGAGTTCTGTACTTAGAAAATTATAATGTCTAACCAGTGAAGCCATTCTCTCATCGTCGGCTCACTAGGACTTGGAGCATCCGGATCAACCATGATCTACAAGAAAATATTCCATACCCAAATTTGCAAACTATCACATTTCTAATATCAATACAATTACTCCAATAAGTTTATTATTTGTAGCAATATACTATTCTGTACAAAACAGTAAAAACAAGGTTTAGCTTAGATGATTATAGTTGTGGCATAATGCGCTACTTTCAGACAACCAGTAAAAAAGAGCAAGCCAATACCAGAGTGTAAAGATTGTCTGTTGATTGAACACCCGAGACTCGAACAAGAGGCCTTTGACTAGCAACGGACGGTTTAATTTCGCACCCATTCGATATTTGTTTACAATCATATTGGACAATAAGCTCCGCAATAGGCACAAACATGTCAAGCACGTCCCCAATTACTCTACCGACGACTAAGGGATCTATCGATCTTGCCATTGATATCAATTGGTACTACAAGAATTTGTTCTAGTATTTTTTTTTTATTGGCCAAACTTAAGCAACTAGTATTATGCTAAGTCACTCTGTTTACATTAGTTTTATACTAAGTTGTTATAGTGGAGTTGTCAGTGGACTAACAGCTAACTATGTACTCCTACTTGTTTAATCATAGTCCGTCATATGAGGACACGTAGCATTAGCTAGGAGCTACATGGCTGACACGTTTTCCACAAACTTGGCAATATTGGTCACTTCAACACGTGTTTTGTGAGGATGTTTCAGTCATCAGACAAGTAGGATTATAAGCGCCTACTGCCCTCTCGGAGAGCAAATCTTTTGAGACACCCTCATCTCGGAGAGATCTTTAGTTGGACATTAGCCACTAGTATTTTGGTGGCATTTATCTCATGTATATAACGGGAGTTGGAATCTGATAACTTTAGAGCGTACCGTTTATCCATAATAATATGAATTTGAATTATATTTTTTTTCCTTAGAGTGATTCTGACTTACATTTTACTCTATCCATTTCTATTTATTCTTCTTAATTGTTTTTGACACTTATACCAATGCACATTTTATAGGCTAAATATCTTTGATTATATGTTACTAAAAATTATAAAAAAAACTTAATATTCTTAATCTACT